>MCJB01025158.1:53522-95408 GCA_002018475.1 Nicotiana obtusifolia | reverse complement strand
CCCCCCCCCCCCCCCCCTCCCGGGCCAAGCGAAAAGAAAAAATGATACACATTTGCTTCCTAGTTTCTAGCCGTGTATAACCTCTGAAGCTCTGGTCTCTGTTCTTCTTTCCATATTGAACTTCCAAACTTGTTATCCTCGGAGAAATTGTGAGATATTTTTTACGGTAAATATGCTCTTCAGGCACTTGAGTGTTCCTTGCATGCTAACCTTTCTGCACCATTTTACAGTCAAGTTAACGCGCTCCAATCATACTTGAATAGTTCTAGTGCTGTTGGGCTTTGTCCAGCTTTTGCATTTTACATGTTTTCTTTTAGCATCGTTCTCCTTTATTAGCATACTTGATAAACTTTTGCAGAACTGGTCAGAAAGATTACGTAAGTATGACAAGCAATTGTGAGTAGATCACAACTTTATTCATATTTTTAAAGGACATGTACCTGCTTGTATAATCTCAGTTCACCTTCTGACATTGTTATTTCTATGGCGCAATGGCTTGGCGCGAGCTCAACTACCTAAAATTGGACATGAACGGCCAAAAATAAAAACCAAAAAGTATTCAAGAAGACAAATATAACATCATATAGACATTTGGGATATTTTGGTAGCTTTGTTTCGCATAAAATCAACATTAAAGTAATTTACCTGGGCTGTTAGGTCAATGTATGAATTTGAAGCTTTAATCATCTTGGTAGGGTGAATTTGTAGCTACAAATAAGATAGAGAATTAGCCTTAATGTTATTGCTGCATGCTAAAAGTGGAAGGAAAAAAAAAAAACAAGGAGTGAGGTTTTACCTTGCACTTGTCTATTCTTTCAGCTGATAGTCTCACATGTTCTGCAGCAGCCTTTATTTTCTCTATGGTTTCATTGATTGTGTGCTTAGATCCAAGTGTTGTCTTCTGCTTTTCAGTATCCTAGAAAGAGGGAAAATCATGAGGTTCATGAAAGTAAAGAGGTTTATCGGAAACATGACCAATTCTCAGGCTTCAGCTTACCTCTTTTTCAAAGAGACGCGACAAATCTAGGTCGTGTGACATTGCTATTAGCCTAAAGGCATTTATGAAATTTGGTCTTTCGTCCACGTCATTTCCTGCTTCAGTTTCCTTTTGAAACATGTGGTCAGTTCCAGTTAAATCTATTTCTGTCTTTTCCATTCTGTCAGATTTACCTTAATTAAATTGAATGTTGTATAGCGATCATCCTTGCCATTGTGCTGTTTGGATTCTACGCGCACGTCTGGCTTATAATCCATTTGAAACCATTCATCTTCAATAATTTCTGCTATTGTTATCCTCTGCTTGACAGGAAAATGATCATTATTTTCGATCTCAGCTTTTGGAATTTTATGACACAGTTCTAGTAAGAATTAAGTTTACCATATTTGGATTAGGGTCTAGTATCCTGGAAATTAGCTTCCTCTGGTCTTCCGTGAACCAACGTGGAAACATGCATTTAGCTCGATAGATCTTCACAGCAAGCAGATTATTAGATATAGAATGAATTTTTATGCAAGCAAAAATAAAGTTTTTTTTGAAAAATGTAAGCAAAGATATATATAGCATGCCTCTCTATATAAGTTTGTCAAGTTACTATCATCAAAGGGTAGATATCCAGCTAGTAACTCGAAAAGGATTACTCCACATGACCAAATATCTGCAGCTCCTCCCTTGTAGCCCTTTTGACCGAGCAGCTGTAACAACAAAAGCAGGTTTATGAACTCGCCTGTGAATTTTAGCCCTTTTCTGTGCAGAGTTGAGTTAGTACAAAGGTATTTTATCTTTACCTCTGGTGATACGTAGCTTGGTGATCCGCATCTGGTGGATAACAATGAACTCGCCTGTGAAGTTAAGTAGTTAACCATTTATCAGTATCAACATTTGCATTTATAACTTGAATAGAAATTTTCCTATTTGTTCATGCCTTTGCCAATGTGCTGAGGCCGAAATCTGATACTTTGATATTTCCCTTGCCATCCAAAAGCAAGTTTTGTGGCTGCATTAGACAGTAACTGCCTCAATCTTTTTGCATTCTGTTTGTTAAGAAGCTAATGAATAGAGTCATATCATTCTTCTGTTCATACCTTGAGGTCTCTGTGATATACCCCTTTGCTGTGGCAACGACCAACAGCATCAATTAACTGTTGAAAGTATTTTCTTGCCTCTTTTTCTTCTAATCTCTTTATATACGACTGCAAGAAGGAAATAAATGTATTATTTACTTTGCTTCCCTACTGTCTTTAGTACTAGTTCTGGTTCTGTTTTTTGCATCTCACCATCTTATCTGATAGTGGCCCTCCTGGTATATACTCCATGACGATGTAAATTTTCGTCTTTGTCCCTATTACCTAGTATTTTAAAAGGTGTTAATAGTAAGCCCCTCAAGGAAATTCTAGCATATTGTTATATGTGAAATGAAAGCAACATTACGTTGATGTTATTACTTCGTGTATTTGAACAATGTTGGGGTGACTGAGGATCTTCATTGTCCGTATTTCTCTTTTCACCTGAGAAAGAACTCCTTAAGACGAGAGGAGATCGAGCCCTTAGAAATGAAACTTAAAGAGTCCAACTGACTTACCTGGCACATGAGATTGTTTTGCTTTATCATGTGTTTGTCAATGATCTTGATGGCTACCTTTTCACCATTGATAGTGTTAATGGCGAGTTTAACCTTCGCAAAGGTACCTTCTCCAATTGTTCTTACAAGTTGATACTTCCCTATCATGTTTGAAAATCCCATTTGTTCTACTACGAAGAAGTCAAATTCTCATTGTTTAGTTTCAAAAGAATTCTTGAAACTGCTTGTGGTTGAGGCGTTCTCGTTGTTGTTGATGTTGTATGCTTTATTCGAAAACTGCATGGAATTGAGGCGTTTTCGTTGTTGATGTTGTATGCTTTATATAAAAGCTGCTTGGGATTGAGGAGTTTGTTGTTGTTAGGCGTTTTCGATGTCGTTGATGTTGTGTGCTATATATAGAGATTGCTTGTGAAAGGTACTTTCTATTGTTTGAACATTTCGAGTTCTAGGGAGAATTTGAATTTTGTGGCTGAGTTTTGAATGAATCAAAGACATTGACATTGCTGGCTAGTAGTTGAATCTTGAGGACTGAGGAGAATGGCTGGTGAGACTTTTCCTTTTTTGGTTTTCTATTAGACTTGTCAAGGTTTCTTGAAGGGAGACCAAATTAAATGCCTCTTTTTAACTGCAAATTTAAAAAAAAAAAAGTTTATTCGTTTTTTCTTTTTAAAGTTCTACGCGCTCGGTGATTCTTAAAAAAAAAAGGCAGCCCAATGCACAAAGTATCCCGGCATGTCCGTAGGGTTCGAGGAAGGGCTGCATCCCAAGGATGTGATACTGACAGTCTACTCTTATGCAAGTATTAATGGCTGTTTTAACGGTTCGAACCCGTGTCTAATTGAATGGTCTATAATTAGGCATGTCTTGATCTGTATACACTTAATTAGAGAGAGATCAAAACTCTCGACTAGTCTTATTTCCTTTTTTTGATAGTTTAGGTATGCAATTAATGGATTCAGGTAACATAATTGACTCAATTAGCCTAAGATATGAATGCATTTACTAAAACAAACATATATACTTTGAGGTGACGTTTGGTTGATGGCTTATGTATAGAGTAATAATCTTCACATAAAACCTAGTGCCATTAATGCATTGGTTGGTCCTTATTCCTTCTACTTTTTTTTAAAAAAAAAAATTTTCGCTCGGTGTTCAATATTCGCATAGAGAAAGTCACGGTTTGGGAGGTAAATTGGCCTACAAAAGGTGAATCTATACTAGGGTAAAACCCGAGACCTCTGGTTACAGATGAATCTGTATTTATCGTTCCACTACAATCTTTAGTGATTTATTCTTCCGCTTATACTTGCATAAATTACAAAAGATGTATATATTATTTTATAAGGAATGTAAAATAAGAATACGAGAACTCTTAATACATGGATTGAAATAACTCGTATATAGTAAACAATCTTTTATTTTGATAAGAATAAACACATTTTAATATGTCGTATACTAATTTTTAGTATAACAAAACTAAACATTATAACGAAAGATAAATTCGAATTGTAATTTCGAAGGGAAGCCTCGGAGTAACGGTAAAGTGGTTTTTATGTAATTTATAGATCACGGGTTCGCGCCGTGAAAGCAGCCACTAATGCTTGCACTAGAATAGGTTGTTTACATCATACTCCTTAAGGGTGCGGCCCTTCCTTGGATCCTGCATGATTGCGGGATGCTTTGTGCACCAGATTACTTTTTTAAATTTAATTTCTGCATTACAAACCTTAAAACAACAAACTGGAGAAAATGGGTAATATATTGTTATATCATGCCACTTTATATGATTCCAAACACTTGCAAATATAGACATTGGCCCGACTTATTTAAATTTACACAGTGTTAATGCATAGGATTCCTTTTCTCCTGACGTAAGAAAGTGATACAGGCTTGTAGCTTTTTTCAAACTTGACGGTCAAGTTCCCTGCTACTTCTGTAAATACATTTTGGATGAGCCTAACAGCCGTGTACCTTTCTGATCACGTAAAAAAACCTCGTTCTATTTGTCTTTTTTTTTTTTTTGTCTGTTTCGATTCTGATAGGTGCGCCTGACATGGCATTTTCACGATTAAATAATATTTCATTCTGATTGTTGCTTCCAAGTCTCTTGCTCCTATTAAGCTGCTACATGCGTGTCTGACCAGTACCACTATCTCGAGGGCAAAACCTCGTAATGTGACCAACCTCTCTGGATTTATACTTTCTTTATATAACCATCTATTATCCAGAATTCATTGGCCCGACTTATTTAAATTTGCATAGTATATAACTTAAACTCATATTCAATCGGCTTATTGAGCCTGTGAATAACAAGCAGTGCATAAATATTTTTGATCTGAAATGTTACTTTTTTTCTTCTTGTTTTTCTTCTCTTCCTTGGTAATTTCATTATGATCCTCAAAATTACAAACCAAAAACAAGAAATATCATGTGTTTCTTATTTCAAACAGTTTCAGTTTTTTATGTAATGCTATTAATTGTTGCTCTTGCATATACATTTTAGAATTGTTTCTTGTCTAACAAACTCACCACTTTTGTTTATCAAGATTTTCAACCACAACTGAAATTATATTATAATTTCAGGGAATTTGTTGATGTGACTAGGTATCTGCTTCTTAAATAAAAGAGAAAAACCCACAAAAACCTTTGAAATTAAAAAGAAATAGCTATCAATGTCGAAATCTTATTTGTAGATTTTATGTTTTGGTGGCGACCTTTTTGGGTCGCCACTGAAAATGGCAACATAAAAGTATTGGTATTTGTGGCGACTTTTTCTGAAAAATGACGACATATAAATACTAGATTTGGTGGCAACTTTTTGGAAAAAATTAATAGGCAAAATTTTATTTAATTTAAAGCCCTAAATATTAGGAAAATAAATAATTAATAATTCTATTTAAAGTGAAATCTATTTTTAAAAGGTAAAAAAAAATGAACAACATTTTACTAGTATATGTATAAATAAGAGTACAGGAATTCTTAATACATGGATTAAAATAACTCTCATATTAAATAGTCGAGCTTATTTACCACTAAGAATAAGAATATTTATATTCTTCCATTCAACAAAAATTAGAATAATAAAAACAAGGAATTTATTCTCTCCCCATTTTGGAGAAAAAGCAAAAAATAAAATAAAATAGATGAACAAATCAATTTGGGAAATTCATAGACTAATGTTAGATTAGAGTCATAAAATAACACTCAAATATAAAATGGATTTAAGTTATATATACTGATAGCGAAAAGATTTTTTTTACTATCAATATAGTTTAACTTGTGATAACAACTCAGCTACCAAGTTACCACTTAATACTTATACTTATCTAACCGTTAGTGTATAAAACTTATATTATTTTTATATAATTATTCGATATTTAAAATACATTAGTCAACTTATTGAACCTGTGAATAACAAGCAGTGGACAAATATTTTTTATCTAAAATGTTAAAAATCACCTAAAAAACAGTACAACATCTTACTTTTATTTGTAAAAATCCACTCCAATATAGAAATTACATATTATGTAACATATCAAGAAATACTTATAATAAAATTACATCTAATTTTTTTTTTGTTTTTTTTAAAGGCAAATTATAGTTTTTATTCAAAGTAAAAGCAAACCGCAAAGGAAAAGTACAAGCAAGGGGGACAAAAGCTCGACTTGTGTCGCCCTATATGCCTTGGCTATATAATTACTCCTCTGCTTCTCACATTGCCAGTATAGCAGCCTCATGTAGAGGAGTCATGTTGTAGCTGCTGGCAAAGTCTCACGAGGGCATATAATCTAATAGCCATTTGGGTGTATCCAAAGGCATATGACCTAAGCAAACACATACCGAGCTAAACCTTACCTTACCGATTCTATTGAGGCAAATAAAACTTTGAAGTAAAACCTTAACTTACATCTAATGAAGTAAAATCTTGAAGCTCTTTGTCCTTTTCAAACAATGCCATTTCTTGATCAGCCATAACAACCCAAGCTTCAATTCCACCAGAATATTTTAAAGAATCCAAAAGAACAATATGATCTTTAATTCCAAGACTTGCAACAATAGCCAAAATAGACTCACCCCATCCAAAGTTTATTCCATTAATTGGAAAATTACACCAACTTCCAATTCTTAACACCTTAATATCATCCCCTTGACTTAAAAATTCTCCAATCTGATTAAAATTACTCCTAACAAACTCAAAACCATTTTCACCGCGAATTTTCTCCACGTAATTACCATCAATTCTCGCGATTACATTCTTTATTTTTCCTACTAAAGAAAACCATTCATTTTCAACATTTCCTATAGCAATTGATACTAAGAAAAAGTTTCCAAATGAATTTTCTGGCAAAGGTGGAACTATTCTTTGCCTTATATTTACTGGTAAAACTGCAATAGAATTACACCTTTTTGCAGCCATGAAACATTTCCACAACAAAGCTACAATTACTTCAACACGCGTTACACTTTCCTTATAACCTGAATTAATTACCTTAGTCTTCATTTTAGCTATATTTGAAGCAGTAAAAATGAATCTTTTTACCACTAGTTTTTCAATTACAGGCTGAATTGCTACACATTTTTCCTTTGGCATGGAATTATGAACTATCCCTTTAGGTGGAAAAAATGATGATAAAGAGATGAAATTAGAGTCTTTTATTACCTTTTTGTTGCTTCTTAATTCTTCACTTGCATTGCACCAATTCTTGATTAATGTACAAAGACTAGAAGCATCACCAATTTTATGTGAAATACTTATGCTAATGGCAATTCCACCACATGTAAATAAGTTAACTTGAATGGCTAAAAGTTCTTGAAATTTTGATATTGTGCCATCTGAATTATAAGGTGTGAGTTGGATCAATTCATTGGATTTTGGACATTTGATGATGTCTAAAAGTGAAGTATCCACTTGAACTTCTGCATAATAAACACCTTGATCATTGCAATCAATTGAATATTGGGACTTCATTCTACCAGCCAAAGGGTAAAATTGAGTTAAAGTTTGTGAAAGTGAAGTCTTTAAAAGGCTACATATCTCTAATTGTGTGATGGTTTCATTCTTGTTGTAGAAAAGAATGAGTGGAACTGAGGAATGAGGTATTATTTCATCTATAAAAGAGATTTTGTGGTCTCTAAGGTTAAGTGGTGTTGGAGAAGATGGCTTGATAAGTTCTTCACAAACCTTTTCAATCTTCATTTTTTTTCCCCTTGAGATTGTAATAAGAGAAGAATGTAGCTTGCTACTTGCTTATATAGGCGATCGAGTTTAACTTCGATATACTGACAGTGTAAGATTTTCTACACTTTCAGGTAACTTAAAAGATAATTGCAGATAAATTACTCATAATTAGTGAAAATTAGATAACCTAAAAAAAAAAGGAAGTAATTAACATTTTGTAGCATGTTAAATCGCATTACTAGTGTAAATTTTTTATCATACTGCCGGTGAATAAAAATTAAATCCTAACTGAATAAGATATTCTACTATATTATAATATATAGAAACAACAACAACAACAACAATAACAACAACAAAGCCATTGTAATTCCACAAGTGAGGTATGGGGAGGATAATATGTATGTAGACCTTACCTCTACCTTTTGTGTAAGTAGAGGAGTTGTTTCCGATATACCCTCGACTCAAGAAATAGTAAAATGGAAGCAACTAACAATAACAACCACAGCAAATAACAAAGACACAATGTGTAACAATAAAGATTTAGAAATCAAAATATTAGAATATTACTAATACTACGCAATTAAGTCACATGAACTTCACAACCAGAAATGAAATTACATAATTATATTTTCATCTCCTTATAATTGAAGGGAATCTATTTATGTGACAAGGTATCTCCTTCTTCCATAAAGAGACAAAAACCACAAACAACAATAAAAACAAAGAAAAAAATGGCTATCCTCGTCATTGGATTGATGACAAACAATGGAGTTAAAAAAAAAAACTGCTTTAGGTAGGCTTTTGCTGTTTGCAATAATAAATAATTCAATTTTGTAAATGAATAAAAAAATTAAAGAGCATAAGTCTTTGTCTTGTGATTGTGATTGATAGTAACTTATGGAATATATAGTTAAACTATTGAACTAATAATTAATTAATGGAATAGTTCAACTATTAAGTTGTCACGTCCGGAACTTAGACCTGGACATAACACGGCATCCGGTGTCTGACTACATATGACCGAGTGAACCAACTGGATGACTGAATCAACATGTGATATCATAACATACTGAATGCGAAAGATAAACTAACACATGATGATATACTAAAGTCTGAATGATATAAATCAAGTGCGGAAACACTAATACTAGTCTGAAACATATATGTAGCAACATCGCTTAACATGAAAAGCATGTGACTCTGCCTAACTGTTACTCTAGTCTATGAAGCCTCTAATAAAATACTGAAAATACCAATTGTCTGTAGATACCGCAAGACTCTAAGTAATGATAACGCCTCGAAAGAACTGGGGCTCACCAAATAGCTGGTGAGATGCAGGCCCTGGGCAAAAAGGGAAGTCAGTACATTTGAATTGAACTGGTATATAAAGCAACTAAAAGAAAGAACTGTAAATAATTAAACTAAAATTGAACTGATAACTGCTGAAAGTGAAACTGAAATTATAACTGAAATGATAACTGATAACTGATAACTGATAACTGAACTGAATATAGGAAGTAAGGATATGAATACTCCCTCTTCTGAATGATGAACCACCTGTTTAATCTGTATAAATAAACTGCGGCCTTAGGCCCAATATATATATGTGCACAAACTACGGCCTCGGGCCCAAGTATACGTATACATAACTGCGGCCTTAGGCCCAACGATGCATAAAGCATAAACTACGGCCTCAGACCCAAAGATGCATAAAGCATTAACTACGGCCTCAGGCCCAAATACAGGTGTTCAACATTTAGGGATTTAAAATCAGGAACTGAGAATCATATTGCAATACATGATACTGAAATACTGAATCACACTGAGTTACATAATACTGGAATACTGAATAGGACTAGACTGAGACATGTATTCTTGAACTGATTATGAACACTGAAACTTCAACTGTTTATGAGATGCTAAGGAAGCTATATTGAGACTCGGGGGCATCAAACCCAAGTCTATATTGAATACGCACTAAGCTCACAACGTTCAGAATGAAAGTCATGAAGCTAGAGAATGGAGGTTCTACAACTATTCAATGAACTAGACTTAAATATATTTATGAGGAAATTAGTAACGTCGTAAAAGAAACGTAATGTATGGAGAATTATGAACATTCCCAAACATAGAGAGTTAGCCTCACATACCTTGACTCTGGCCTTTTTAAGCGTATCATAATGTTCGTCGCCTCTTTCAACAATAATCTATGTTAATATATATCAAGAGGAATCGATATTAACACTAATGCTCATGTTTTGGTAGCATATGAATTCTATCAGACACCCTTTGGGCGTAAAGCCTCATAGCCCTCATAAATGGTGTTTTCTTCACCCAATTATCATTCTACTACTTCTAGGTGAGTCTACAATTCCCAAATAGATGTGACTAACACCATTTCTCATCATCTAAATGTTTACAACAATCTTAATTCAACAATCCAAAACCCTAGTATAGTTCTTATGGTTCTCTTTATCAAACCCGTTTACTATTTTCCCAAATTAAGGAGTAGAAGCATTACTTTTTCGAAGTTCACTCCTTTTGAATTCAAGCTCTAGGGTTTCCTTTCTTAACAATGGTGTCTCGACCGAATATCTAACCAGTGGAATGATTTACCCATGTTAATAAGGTGTTGCAGAATTGAAATTAACTTAGAATAATTGTTAGAACTTACCTTGGAAGATGGAGGGACCTTGGGGAAGTTAGGTTCTTGAGAGCTTCCCTTTCTAGAGTAGGTTTTCGTGTTTGGGGTGTGGGAGAACGAGGTAGGGCTTTTAAATAAGTGAACACGTCCCAAAATTGAGGAGAAAAATAAAAGTAGCTCGGGTAAACATCGTCGGCACAAGGCATCGTCTAGGGCGCCAAAATAATTGTACAAGGCGCCAAAACTACAGTGCCTTGCACTGTCTGGGGCGCGGAGGTTGATGCCCTGGACAGTGCCTTGCACTATCTGGGGCGCTGAGGTTGATGCCATGCACAATGCCTTGCACTGTCAGGGGCGCTGATGTTAATATCCCGGACAGTGCGTTGCACTGTCTATGACCGTGAGTTTTTATGGCCTTGCACTGTCTATGGCCGTGAGTTTTCTTGGTCTCGACTGTCTAAGGCTATAAGCCGGACCTCCCATGAACTTAGTCTATTCTATCAAATTTTATGCACCTCACTCCCGGTCTTGATTCCAACACAACTGCTTCTACCCATAATCATAATCATAATCATCCCGATAGGACTTCACTTGTCTAAACGGTCACACTAATACTCATTTATCGCATCCACAACTAATCCGAATTTACGGAGTGTTACATTATCTCCCCTTGGGATCATTTGTCCTCGAATGATTGTCCTTATTGTAACTACAACTAACTCTGGACCTTAACTGGACGGATGGAAACCTGTAAAAATTGAACCGTCATGAAAATATGCGTACTAAACTGAATGAATATATGATTACTGAACTGCTGAGATACTGAACTGAATAGGCACTGAACTGGATGGCTACTGAACTGACCGAATAATAAGCTGACTGAATACTGAAGGACATGGAGATTATAATATAATGTCTCAATGAGAAGGTTAGTTACCCTCAACATCTCTCCAAAACACCTGCCAGCTAACAAAGCATAGCACAAGCGTCACAAGGCATCATAATACGCATAACCTGAAACATATACGTGAATACTGGTCTATCGTGGATACGTGAATGCTGAATTAACATGGATATATGAATACTAAACTGGCACGAATATTTGATTATTGAACTGACATAAATATCTGAGTACTAAGCTGGCATGAATATCTAAGTACTAAATTGACATGAATGTTATAACATGAGATCTGGATACTGGAAACATAAATGTCGTGACATGAGATCTGAATACTAGAAACTTGAATGTTATAACATGATATGTGATATACTGGTTGTACAACTGTCAATTTTTGTGGCAACTCTAACTCATAATCTACTTGCCCGATCCTCCATAGGATCTTATACGGCCTGATGCATCTGGAACTAAGCTTTCCTTTCTTTCCAAATCTTACAGCAACTTTCATAGGTGAAACTTTCAGAAACACCTAATCATCAACTTGAAACTCTAGGTCTCTATGCCGCACGTCCGAATAGGACTTTTGGCGACTATGAGCCATTTTCAAAATCTCTTGAATCAACTTGACTTTCTCCATATCTTGATAGACCAAATTTTGTCCCAACAACTCTGCTTCGCCAACTTCAAACCAACCAATTGGTGATCTACACCTTCGCCCATACAAATCATGCTTTTAAAATGAGCGAGATAATCCTATTATAAGGTCCATATGTACCATCTCCACTAAAGGATATGTATATTCTATGGTAAAACACTAGGATTTGTGCTGCTCAACTTTCACTTGCTGACAATGCAGACACTTGGCCACAAAGTCTGCGATATTCTTTTTCATGTAATTCCACCAATAAATCTTCTTAAGATCATGATACATCTTTGGGGAACCTAGGTGGATAGAATACTGGAATTATGGGCTTCTAACATGTTCCTCCTTCTCTAAGTCCATTTATGTCTAGACACACAATCAGGCTTGGTACCTCAAAGTACCATCATCTCCCATTGTCTTATGCCCGTGAATCCCCTCTTTCAACTACAGCAAGCAGGGATCATCAAACTATTTTGCCTTCACTTCGGCTACTAAGGAGGAACAAGTCCCGCTCCGGACAACAACTCCACCATCTTCGGAGTCCGAAAGCTGAACTCCTTGCTTGGCTAATCGGTGAACGTCTTTCACCAGAGTTCTCTTGTCTGCCTCAATCATAAGCTATACTTCCCATACTTGATTATCTTTTTAAGGTAATTCCTGAAAATATTTATAGTATTGATGTGAGCTAAGTCTTTGACCAGTACTCCAAAGATTAAAGTCTCGTGCAATGACACTACCCTCATGACACATACCACATGATTTTATAGTTTTTATATCCCATGCTCACTATGTGGGTTTCAAATCTCCAACTAGACTTAATGGCGATTTTTACATCTCCTTTTAGACCAAAGGTTAAGGTCTTGTACTTGCGGATCCTTCTCTTTTGTTGGGATTCGATAACTTTTCTTATCTTCTGCAATTCTTTGCGCTTTACATCGATGACGACTCATCTTCCGACTTACTTTTGAGCAATCTTTCCTACTAGGAAAAACTAGATTACTTACATAAACGGAATGCTACTGTATTCATAACTATCATATACAATCTTAATGATTTAACTCTGCTCACGTTGTGAATCTTGGGAAAACTCTTTTTCGATAACTCTTAAAGGCTTATTCTTCTGCAGTTTGCTCTCTTACTGTCTAGCTGATTTTTTTCTTGCCACTGTTGCTGTACTTCAGGTTTAACTTAAACTCTTTGGGTGCTAACACGCGTTTGGTGTTTCAAACGATTACCCACTCACTAGTGTTAACCTAGCTAAGTAAATCAAATTGTACCTCTACTAGCTCTGCTGAAATTGCTAATTCACTGTATCTACTCAAAACTTACTTACTATTGTTTTACTAACCACCTGCCAGCATCACATTTTCTTGTTATGCTTTGAATAACTAAAGTAAAGCATAATATCATTCCTAACTTCCATCACCATCTGACAATATTCTATGGTCACATACTATCTTTTTTTGAACTATGTACATGACTCACACTTAGGGAAATTTCGTTTGGTTTAAATGAAATCGGAATATCTAACCCCCAAACTTTCTATATCCTTCAAAATAATACCAGACTATAAACATCTGTGGTAAATACTTAATCACATAATCTAAGGAGGAACTGCCATATCTTTTATCTCAGAATAATAGCTGTTTCTTATAGTAATTCACTAACGTGGTACTTTCTAATTCTGATTTTAATAAATCTAAACAACTTTAAATCATTCCCTGAAATTCAATATCGGTTGTTGTTGATCCTCATTTCATACATCATGTCTTCTTAGTCATATGCATGAGTCGTATGAAAATGCATCTCTGGTAATATCAAACATTTCTGATTCCTAGGAATTTTTGTCCTTAGGCTCTTTTTTGTCCAAAAATATAGTGACCAATTCTATTCTAGTTGTGGTCAAATTCTTAACCTGTTACACCGCAGGGTCAAAAATTTGTAATATCATCATCCAACCTGTGGTTCCATTTTTAATAATTAAAATGAAATTGTTCTGTGAGGTAAAACACATATGGATACACTACCATACACAAACATGTCCCTCAGAGTATATCATTATCTGATAAATCACTTCGTGCACCATCCAGGGAGTCTTGAGTCTTAATCTGGAGCTAAAACATGCGAAAATTTCGCTGTAATCACTGTTACTTACATTTTCTTTTATCACCCATAGGCATCACTGTGTACTCAAAAGTTACCAAAATTTGGATACACTAAAAAATAGAGATCTGGTAACTGAATAACTGATAACTGGTATACTGAATAACCATAAACCTGCTAATTGAAAGACTGTATAACTACTAACTGAGGTAAACTGATAACCATAAAACATGATAACTGCTTTCATACTTTCTAATAAGGTTATGCTACAATATGCACTACTATCGATTGTATCCCACTTTTAACATCTCCTCAAGTCTTATTTGTTACCAACCTGTACTCTATAATTATACCCCAATAGGCGATCATCTTCTGTAGGACGTTGGGTTTTTCCTATGTGCGGAAACTCTAATACAAGTCTGAAACATATATATAGCAACATTGCTTAACATGAAAAGCCTGTGACTCTGTCTAATTGTTACTCTAGTTGATGAAGCCTCTAATGAAATACTGAAAACACCAATTGTCTGTAAATACTAGAAAGACTCTAAAGTAATGATAATGCTCCGAAAGAACTGGGGCTCACCAAATAGCTAGTACGAGAACCCTAGCGCTCTGAATCGTCAACCTGTAAATCATTACCAACATCATGAGATGCAGGCCCTGGGCAAAAAGGGAAGTCAGTACATTTGAATTGCACTGGTATGTAAAGCAACTGAAAGAAAGAACTATAAATGTTGAAACTAAAACTGAACTGATAACTGAAAACTGATAGCAGATAACTAAAATGATAACTGATGAAAGTGAAATGGAAATTATAATTGATAACTGTAATAGAAATGATAACTGATAACTGAAACTGAACACAGGAAATAAGGATATGAGTATTCCCACTTCTAAATGATGAACCACTTGTTTAATCTGTATAAATAAACTGCGGCCTTAGGCCCAATATATATATGTGCACAAATTGCGGCCTCGGGCCCAAGTATACGTATACATAACTGCGACCTCAGGCCAAAAGATGCATAAAGCATAAACTGCAGCCTCAGGCTCAAAGATGCATAAAGCATTAACTGCAGCCTCAGGCCTAAATATAAGTGTTCAATATTTAGGGATTTAAAAATCAGGAACTGAGAATTATACTGCAATACATGATACTGAAATACTGAATCACATTGAGGTACATAATATTGGAATACTGAATAGGACTAAACTGAGACATGTATTCTTGAACTAATTATGAAAACTGAAACTTCAACTGTTTATGACATGCTGAGTAAGCTATACTGAGACTCGGGGGCATCAAACCCAAGTCTATATTGAATATGCACTAAGTTCACAACGTTCAGAATGAAAGTCATGAACGAGTCATGAAGTTAGAGAATAGAGGTTCTGCAACTATTCAAGGAACTAGGCTTAACTATATTTATGAGGTAATTAGTAAAGTCATAAAAGAAACGTAGTGTAGGGAGAATTATTAACATTCCCAAACATAGAGAGTTAGCCTCACATACCTTGACTCGCATTTTTAAGCGTATTACAATGTTCTTCGCCTCTTTCAAAGATAATCCATGTCAATATATATCAAGAGGAACCAATATTAGCACTAATGCTCATGTTTTGGTAGCATATGAATTCTGTCAAACACCCTTTGGGCGTAAAGCCTCATAGCCCTCATAAATGGTATTTTTTTCACCTAATTCTCATTCTACTACTTCTAGGTGATTCTACAAATCCAAATAGATGTAACCAACACCATTTCTCATCACCCAAATGTTTACAACAATCATAATTCAACAATCCAAAACCCTAGAATCCTTCTTATGGTTCTCTTTAACCAACCCATTTACTATTCTCCCAAAAACTCATCAATTGATAGTTATAAATGATTAGGAAGTAGAAGCATTACCTTTTCGAAGTTCACTCCTCTTGAATTCAAATTTTAGAGTTTCCTTTCTCAACAATGGTTTCTCGACCGAATATCTAATGGTGGAAGGATTTACCCATGTTAATAAGTATTGGAGAATTGAAATTAGCTTAGACTAATCGTTAGAGCTTACCTTGGATGATGGGGGGACCTTGGGGAAGTTAGGTTCTTGAGAGCTTCCCTTTCTAGAGTAGGTTTTCGTGTTTGGAGTGTGGGGAACAAGGTAGGGCTTTTAAATAAGTGAACTTGTCCCAAAATTAAGGAGAAAAATATAATTAGCTCGGGTAAACATCGCCGGTGCGAGGCATCTTTTGGGGCATCAAAATAATTGTGCAAAGCGCCATCAGAGGCGCCAAAACAACAGTGCCTTGCACTGCCTGCGGTGTTACAGTGAGTATTTATGGCCTTGCACTGTCTACGGCCGTGAGTTTTCATGGCCTTGCACTGTCTAAGGTTATAAGACGGACCTCCCATAAACTTAGTCGATTATTTCAAATTTTATGCACCTCACTCTCAGTCTTGATTCCAAAATAACTGTTTCCACCCATAATCATAATCATAATCATCCCGATAGGACTTCACATGTCTAAAGGTCACATTAATACTCATTTAATGCATCCACAACTAATCTGAATTTATGGAGTGTTACATAAGTCCTTGTCATGTGTTTGTCTCTCATAGTCATAGAAATTAATAGAATACTTCGACACCGTGGCATAGCCATATACAATGAAGGGTGGTCAGTTGAACACACTTTATTGAAAAATTATATTGTAAATGTAAAAAATTATACTGCATACATAAATTAAAAATTACTTTTTATATATATGTATATTAAATCTTAAACACCCTTAGTGAAATTTCTGACTTCGCCACTGTTGTGTAGCTCATATGTCTTGTTAATTCGGATGCCCTTTTCCCAAGGATTTGTTCGAGTAGTAAGAAAGTGGCGTTTGATATGTGGGTTAGTTGCACATTATGGGTTCGAATCATGATGCAGACACAAGCCTGGTATTTACAAATGGTTCTCCTAAGAAACAATTTGCTGTTGTATTATGATATACTACTTTAGTATGACTAAGTTACATTTTATCGTAAATACTTATAAACCTAAGGCTTAGAGTATATTGCATGACGTGTGAGTTAGACGCATGTCACAGTTTGAACTCATTGTATTTAAGTGGAGATCCACAGAGTTTTGAAGCTTGTGCCACTTGTTGTTGAGGATTTCTGGGTTATAAAAAAAATGAATACATATCTGTGTGGATCATATGCATATTCATATGCAAAAGTGGATCTAAGATTTAAATTTAATAAGTTCGACCTTTAAGGTTCTTTGGCTAAAATCATCTACTTTTGAAATTAAGAGTTTAGATCTAATATTTTTTGAAGTTTAATAAATTTTCACATATATATTTATGTTCCATGTTAAAGACAAACGGTTCATATGAACAGTGTCGAAATACGGAATTTCAGTAAGGATGGTGCAAAAATTGAGTACTTTGAATCAGCTAGAAACTCCTTTAATTCTTACATAGATGATATTTGTTGGAATTGGCCTCTGATAATGTATCAATAATCATGACTCGAGCTAGGCTTTTGGCCCCTGAGATGGTACAATTATATTAACCCGAGCTAGGCTCTTTTAATTTCTCTTCACTAGATATATGAGATACAGCCTATAGCTTTCTCATTCCATTTGCCCATGAAATATCTACCTCCCTGAAAACTATCCTCATATATCATTCAAAATTATATATTGCTTTGATGCTTTCTTGCTTTCACATTGCATCTGTTGTATTTCATTCTAGTTTACTGCCTAGAATCCATGTTCAGTAAATGCGTGTCGGATCTTCCAAAAGTAATGTATGTTTGGAGTATTCGACACGAATATTGTGGCATTCTGGAGACGCAACATAGCCTAGAATGGCATAAAAAGTGAAAATTCAAGTTCATTTTGAATGGAATAATTAATAAAATATAAGAAATTGTACATGGCCAAAGGTTGATGGTACCCGGAGGGGTTGCACTCCCTAGTTTTTAGTCAAATTCCCGCACCTATATCCTTACCTGGAGTCGTACCCCCGATTCTTGAAAGTTAGATCATGACGGATCTGACCTCTAGATCCACACCCATAACCGAAACCCGCACTTGTATCCCAACTTAGATTCGTACCCCCGAATCTTGACATTTAGATCACGAAGGATCTGACTTCTAAATCTGCGCTAGTACCCGAAACCCACATCCGAGTTCAAACAATTTAGGTAGTTAGGTAGGTAGTGCTTGTATCAGCTGGACAAAATTCTGGCAGCCCTAACATTATGGACACATGAAGAAACAGAATCCACTTTTCTGCCAATGGAAAGGCAGTCATTTTCTTTGAATTCTACTGCAGTTCAGCTTGAATTCTTTCTGATAACACAACTAAAATTGAAAAATGAAAGCTTTCAGTATCTCCTTTCAATACTTTCTTTGAATTATATATAAGTATATGGACACCAACTATCCAACTCCTAAACTCTATCAAACTCACACCAATAACAAAACCAAGAATCTTACTACAACTTTCTTCTTTCTTTCTAACTTATGGACAAGGAAACCATCATTTTCCTCTTATTGCTAACATTTATCAGTCTTCAACCTCTAGTATCTTCACAGATGCTGGTTTCTCGTAGCGGAATCCAAGGCGAATGGCGGCTGTTGCATGAAAGTATCGGCGTATCTGCCATGCACATGCAACTCCTACGTAATAACAAGGTAGTTATCTTTGATCGGACAGATTTTGGCCGTTCCAACCTCTCGCTTCCAGGGGGCCGTTGTCGCTATGATTCCCATGACTTGGTCATACCCGAAGACTGCTCTGCTCACTCTGTCTTATACGACGTTGGGAGCAACACTTTCCGTCCATTAATGGTCCAAACCGATACATGGTGCTCGTCTGGTGCTGTCCTCCCTGATGGAACATTAGTCCAAACCGGGGGATACAATGACGGGGACCATATAATACGTACTTTAGCGCCTTGTGTGGGCGAGAACTGTGATTGGATAGAGCTTCCTAGAACTTTAATTCAGCGAAGATGGTATTCAACTGACCACATTCTTCCTGATGCACGAATAATCGTGATCGGGGGAAGAAACCAGCATAACTACGAGTTCTACCCCAAAAATTCCAGAGACGACCCCTCTTCCTTTTCGTCGTTCTGGCTACAATTCCTTAGTGATACCCGAGATGGAAATAATGAGAACAACTTGTATCCATTTGTGTTCTTATTACCAGATGGAAACCTTTTCATTTTCGCGAATACAAGAGCTATAATTCTGGACTACAGGAAAAATGAGGTGGTGAGGGAATTGCCTTCAGTTCCTGGTAACGAACCTAGGAACTACCCGAGCACCGGCTCAGCAGTCTTACTTCCTTTAGATGAAAATGGTCCTATACAAGCTGAAATCATGGTTTGTGGGGGAGCGCCTCGTCGTGCATTTGGACTTACAGATTATGGCGTTTACATGATCGCTCTTTCTAGTTGTGGACGGATCACTATTGGCGATGATCTTGTTAGCGACAGTAGCTGGAAAATGGAACAAATGCCAATGCCACGAGTCATGAGTGACATGCTAATACTACCCAATGGGGATGTTATACTCATAAATGGTGCAGCAAGGGGGACAGCAGGTTGGGAAAACGCACGATATCCTGTCACTAGGCCGGTGATTTACAGGCCAAACAGGGAGGAAAACAACAGGTTTTCGGTCATGACAGCATCCTTAAGACCGCGACTTTACCATTCCACGGCCATTTTACTGACCGATGGACGAGTTCTTGTTGGAGGAAGCAATCCACATAAATTCTACAATTTTACTGGTGTGGAGTTCCCAACTGACCTAAGTTTGGAAGCCTTTTCTCCACCATACTTGGCCCCTGAATACGCGCCTCTAAGACCAACCGTTCTATCCATTGATGAGATCTTGATATACAAACAGCCATTTTCTGTGACTTTCACAGTACCTAAGTTCCTGAAAATGGGGATTGTTTCAGTCAGGATCGTCGCTCCTTCATTCACCACGCATTCTTTTTCGATGAATCAAAGAATGGTGGTGTTGAAAAGCATTGCAATTTCTACTGTCTCTGATAATACATATAGATTTACAGCATTTGGTCCATCAACTAAAGAGATTGCGCCACCAGGGTATTATATGCTCTTTGTAGTACATGCTGGTATACCAAGCTCTGGTGTATGGGTGAATATTCAGGATCTTTCTATGTATTAGATTTTGTGACTTGACATAGAATAACAAAGTTAGCTCTTTTCTTTTCTTAGTCAATGTGTTATACAGTGGGTACTCCCGGGAACAGATCCAGTGGAGACGGGGTGGGGCCTGTAGCTCAGAGGATTAGAGCACGTGGCTACAAACCACGGTGTCGGGGGTTCGAATCCCTCCTCGCCCACAAACAGGCTCAAAACTGAAGTACCTTTCCCTCTGGGTAGGAAAATCATGATCGGGATAGCGAACCAAAAGCTATGAAACTTGGGTGTGGGTCTTTTGTCGAAATGGAATGACTTTTCTTTTTCTCTTTTTATTTGTTATTTATCGTGAATGGGGGAATCATTACACATAGTATGCCCGATCAGCGTACTTCCTCGCGCCAAAAATGTTACTAACGGGCTAAAATATAAAAAAAAGAAGTAAATACATAAAGAAATAAGGGGAGTCAATCTTAAAATATGTAATTTTCGGCGAAGAGGTGTCATTAACATAAGATGGCTCCGCCACCGGTGATGTTTTTAAACTGATTCGGACATTACAGTTATTAAAAATAAGGTCAGATACATTAACGGCCCCTTAAACTTGTCAAAAAATTTCATATACACATCTTATATAGGAAACTGACTTATTGAACACCTTATGTTAGTAAAAATTGTGCCTATGATTAAGTACTACACTAACAATTATCAGCTAGAAAAACAAGACACATAACATATAATCGCCTTGACATGGGAAAATAATAAATCAAAACGAGACATATAAATTATTATTTTTCCAAATTTTTGTGCATCTCTTAAATTGAGACATATCATATTTTTATGTAGTCTTAGATATATAAATTTATTTCTAATAATAAAGAATCAATGTCCAAATAATACCAAAACTAGATAGTTTGACCCTTATGCTCTATTTCGAGTACTCTATCAATATAATTCAATCAATTTAGCAGATTAATTAGTAATTTAATATATGCCAACTCAATAATCACGGACAATAACCTGTATTTGATTTTTCAGTAACCCCATAATGTAACAAATTTTCACACTATCTATATCTATATCTATCTATATCTATATTATTATAAAAGTACGAATAATTCATGTTAAATGTTGAACGACTAAAATATCCGTGAAATATTGATCGACTTTTATGTCCTTAAATATTTTTATAATTTAACGATCTACTTATAAATTACCTAATAATAAATAAAAAAAAATTCGATTTAAACTACACATACCGACCCTACAACATTGATCCTGCTTGAACTAGAAAAGTACGTCAATAATTTTCATCCAAAAGAATTGTTGTTCTTAATTACAATTCCTTATAACAAGGCACGTACTAAAAGAAAAATTAGTACTATGCTCTAAAAACATTTATAACATTTTCAACAAAGTGGAAAATTCTTCGTATTAGTTCATATAAACCTAAAACTAATTATGTTAGTACCTTTTATGATATATTTTGTGTTCCTAAATATTAGGAGTTACTACATAATTCAAATTCTTTGAGTTAATGTTTAAAATAAAAATAAAAATAAAATAATTATATAATAACTTTTTTAAAATATAAAATCTAATTTTAAAGGATAAAAAAATATAAGGGCAAGTTTATATGAATATTTTTCTTTTACACGATAATAAAGCGGTTCTAATAATACATATGAGATTGTGCACTTTAAGTTATTATTTATTTTTACTTCAATATGAGTAATTGATTCCTTTACAAATTTCTCAAAAGAAATCGATGGTTGGTTTATTTTCATTAGCTGCTCATGTGCGATGAATTGTCTCCAATTCAAGTTTTACATCAATTTATATATATTCAACTAAAAAGCAAAATACTTTAGAATATTATTATTAATGTAGTATGCGTGATGACTGGTTTAAAAATAATTTAAAGTAACTGGAACACAATGATTGAATCGGCTATGTGACAGAAGCAAAAATATGTTCATATAGAATGTGAAAATCAACTGGAACTTTCCAAACAAATAGAATATTTGCATTATATAAGGTATTGATTTTACCTTTATGTATCGTTTGAAGATATTGGGTTTATGAATTTAAGTTTTTTTTCTTCAAACTATCTATCTTTTTCATATTTACCTTATTCTAGATAATAAATATTCAAATAGTGAAGATTTATCCAAAAGTTTTAAAATCATTTTAGCTCAAACGACATGGAATGAATTTCAAAATTATCATATACTTATTCGTAATTTTTGATAATATTTTCAAATAAAAGGTGTGAACTCGACGCAAGATTCATGTGATTACCACATATTTTATTACTCTTACATATATTGAAAAAATTGTGAAAAAACTTCTCAACAATGTTATGCTATATGTTAAAAAAATCATCTTAATAGGTGCCACATATAATTATTTTTCTTGCATGGTTGTGACTATTATTTTTGTTATATTTGAGGAGCGAGATGATCATTTTGAGTGAAAAATGTATAAATATTGAAATCTTTTGCAATTTATTAAATAACCATGGAGTATATAATGAATCCACCGCAAAATACAAAATTGATCACTTTACTAAAAATAATTATATTAGCTAGATAAAAAGTATATAAATAGGTATACTATATATATAATATACATACATACATATATATATATATATATATATATATATATATAATTTATTTGCTATTATTTTTTAGAGTGATTAAAATAAATATTTCTCTAAAATCTTTAATCATGTACGTGATTATCAGAACATGTGTATGATTAATATTTTATAGCTTTGAATTCGATAAAGCTGTAATAATTTATTATATATGGCATAATTTAATTTCGGCATAACTTATAAATAAATTAGACAACTCTCACAAATATGTCGAAGTACAATTATGAAAATGTAATACTTTTTGGAGGTGATTCAAAGAGGAATAACTATATATTTCACGTTAAGCCAAAGTTATAGAAGGGTACACCAAAAACGTCATCTATAAAGAAGAATTAGATATGATTTTACCTCACCTAATATTTATATACTATAAATAAGATACTTTCTAACTTAACTATATTGATCATCTTATAGGTTAAGTCGATATCATTTTGAATTCAAGTATTGTGTTACTGTTACAACATTAATTTTTAGCATTTAAATGATTGTTCTATTTTTATCATGTTAGTTACTTTATAATGATCATTTCATCTTGTAAGTAATTTATTACTAAATTTAGTAAGTTGTTTTTCACATAAAAGTTCTGACTAAAGATTTAAGTACAACACACGTACATAGTAATTAGTACTATATTAAAAGTACGGAGGCTCTTAGCGAAATGTCGTTCGCCTTTTTTACCCTTTAAAAATAGAGTTCATATTGGATAAAATAATAATTTAAAATTTTCTAATATATAAGAATGATCATTTAATTATTTTCCTAATATCTGGGACATTGAAATCAACTATAATTATGATTATTAAAAATTTTTATAGTTGAATTATGTACAAAATCTTTATATTTAGGATTCTAAAAGCAATTAAATTTTATTTTATATATGTTTCCTTATTTCAAGCACATTAATATTAAAATTGTAGTAAACTAAAAAAAATTTTATCATTCAAAACTTAAAAATTAAGTACTCATATTTGTACTACATTTTTTTGGTAGATTAGCACTAGTTTAAAGCTACTAAAAATAGGTAAACATAAGTTATATATGACACAAAAATAGAATACTCATTGTATTTGGCAAAATTAAAAGTAATATTGAATTATTGGGTTCAAAAGGACAAAAAATTAAAAGAATAAGCAGGAATATCCCTATTAAAGGGCGTTATAAATGTTATCAATTTTCACTGACACCAGAATTTAGTCTCTCTCGGTTAAAGATTTTATTATTGTTTTAAGAGTGTTTTTTTGTGTCTTTTATCCTGTTTGTCTTTCATTGTTGATTACTGCTTTAACTTGAAAGGAGTCTTGCTTTGAATTCTCTTTTATGTTCTTTAGTTTGCCATATGACAAGTTTGATATTTTCATTAAGTCTTAATCGTTGATTATGATTCAAACTCTTTTATTGCTTATTAGTGCTTTTGCTTTTATTTACCATCTTCTTTTATGTTCTTAACTTAGTATTGTCTAACCTTTGTGTTTTCTTTCTCCAAGTTTTAGGTTGCCTTGGATCTTTTAAAACTAACACAACAAAGTATATCGAGATAAATTATTATTTATTTTGTTACTCCCCAAATAAGATATGAGTTACGCTTTAGCATGTGAGTCCCTTAATCTTTTTTATTTTTTTATTTTATAGAATATTATTGTAACATTTGACAGTTTTTCTTGGTTTAGTTTGTCGTTACTTTTGTTTTTGATGCTTTTATAGGATTTTGGAAGAATTATTTTACGCTTAAGTCTTATTCTTTTCACCGTCCAATTCATTTTTTTAGGATAAAAGATTATATTGGTTAATACTTTGGGTTAAAAGATGATTTACGTTCGAGAAAATATCTAAATACTAACATAGTCATATTATTTTATATTTATATACTGACATCAATATTATACCAATAATTCATATTATTTTATATTTATATATTATTTTATTGATACACGCAAAATTCACGTGTTACACACGTACACTAAAACTGATTGCATATAAAAGTTAAACCATAAAAATAAAAACTACCTATTAAATGAAACAAAAGGGATGGCCATGCAATTTATCCTAAATATTGGATGAAAAAAGTAAACAAATAACAGAAAGTTTAATCATTCAAAGGGGAAGTTCAAGTGACGCAAGAAAAGCAATTTTCTTGACGGATATACCCCTAATGGAGCAACAAATACTTCCTAATTGTCTCATTTTATGTGACGGTTTTTAACTGGCACAAATTTATAAAAATTAAAAAAATTAAGTACTATATAAATTAAATGTACATAATGTATTAAAATTATCATTTTAAGTAAGTGATCAACAAGAAAATCTCAATAAATCATGTTATTAAAAATAAAATAATACGGAAAGATTTTCATAACCAAAAAAAAGAATACTTCCTTTGCCTCAATTTATGTAGCGGAGTTGAGGCTATAAGAGTTAAAGAATTTTTCTTTGATCAAGATTTTTTTATATGCTTTTTAGGTATTTTAAATTATTTATTTTTATGCAATTTTTTAATATATAAATTTGAAATAAAATCTTTTAAAATAAACTCTCGTAAATTCAAGTTTTTGCCACATAAATTGAGGCAAAAAATATATCACATGAAATTGAAACGAAAAATATTTTCCAAAGGATTATTAGGATTTGGGGGCAAGAGTTGAAACACGTCATAAATACGTGTTAAAGTATATCTTTAGATACCTTATCTAAATCAAAAACATTAATTATTGCAATTCTAATCCAAATTAAACAAATCAAATACTAATGGATAATCCGTAATAATTTTTGTTTCCTTTTCAATATAAAATTGCTTAAATATCCAGTACAGCTTCTTTTTTTTTTTTTTTACTATATATAGACACTGTTGCTTGAATAGAATCGGGTGAAGCTAGAGTTTTGCTCTGTGTCGACTCAAGAAACATTAAACCCATCTTTAAATCTTTATTTGTAAGCTTTTTCTCTCTGTTATCATTTGTGATTATGCAGATTAAATTTTGAATTTTCTCCAAATTCCTTAAAAATTTGAATTTTTTTCCTTTTCTCATCATATTTTTGTGATTTTTGATTGGTTATGGGTGCAAAGTTGTGATTTTTGGATTATTCTTGTTTAGATTAATGTTAGAATTTTCTTGAAATTGCTGAAAATTTTGAGTTTGTTTTTCTTTTTATATATATATATTTTTAAATTTTTGATTGGGTATGAGTGTAAAGTTCTGATTTTTGGAGTGTGTTTGTTTAGATTAATCTTTGAATTTTCTTGAAATTGCTGAAACATTGGACATTTTTCTTCTTCTTTTTTTCCCTTTCTTTTTCTGTGATTTTTTTTGTTGTGTATGGGTGCCAAGTTCTGATTTTCGGAGTATTTATGTTTTGATTAAGGTTGAAAAATTGCTGAGAATTGGATTTTTTTTCTTTTTCTATTTCTTTTTGTAATTTTTGATTGGTAATGGATGTAAAGTTCTGATTTTTGGAGGATTTTTGTTGAGATTAAGGTTGAATTTTGTTGAAATTGCTGAGAATTGGATTTTTTTTTCTTTTTCTTTTTGTAATTTTTGATTGGCAATGGATGTGAAATTCTGATTTTTGGAGTGTTTTTGTTGAGATTAAGAAAGGGTATGAGTTGAACTTTTTTCCTGATGATCTTGATTTACTTGGAGATTGTTAGTATAACAAATGTTGTAATTATACAAATTTTAAGTTTTATAAGATTGGTGACTATGCTAATAAATGCTGCCACAAGTTACTTAAAATTTTCTTGAAATTGGACTACATTTTTTATAGACTTTTAGATGGATATATAGGTGTAGTTCTAATTATAGAGTTAATTTTGTTGAGATTAATAAACGGTATGTGTGGTTTTATAAATAAAGGCCACTAGTGATGATAAATTTGTTTTTGTGTGTGTGGGAGGGGGGGGGGGGGGATTTAATGAGAGTTGTGAACTCTTTGAATTGTAGATATCAGTCGACTATTGGCTAATGTTTAGTGATTAATGTAGTTGGTTTATTTTCTTGTGCATTGCAGGTTTGACAAAGATGATGGAAGGGAATCTTGGAAAAATTTTGTTGCTCCTTCTTTGTTTAAATGTTGTCTCAAATATAGTGGTATGGGAACCTTCCTTTGTGCGCCTTGGATATTTCTTTAGTATGATTTTCATGAGTGTAAATTATGAAAGAATATTTTATGAACATTCAACTCTTTCTATATATTTTTCATTACGTACATTGGTGTTATAGTCTATCGGAAACAGCCTCTTTGCCTTTCCAGGGTAGGGGTAAGACCGCTATATCCCACCCTCGCCGGACCCCACTTGCGGGAATACACTTAGTTTGTTGTTGTTATTGTTGTTGTTGTTATTGTTGTTGTTATGTACATTGGTGTTATTCCAAATGCAGACCGCTGCTGCTCCACCAACTTGTCCTGCTGATATTGGTAGTGATTGTGGAAGTGACTCGGATGAATGGGAAGGGGAGTTCTTCCCTGGAATTCCAAAAATTAAGTATGAGGTAATTGCAATACACCGGATTCACTTGTTTCTCATTAGTAACAGTAATTTAAGTAGTGAAGTTTTAGTGGATTCAAGATGTTATTTAACTGAATTTTAATTGCTAATGTTAGGGTCCATCTAGTAAGAATCCACTTTCTTTTAAATGGTACAATGCCGAGGAGGAGATTCTTGGCAAAAAGATGAAGGTTAGTGTATCACTTGCCTTTTGGATTCATCATGAAATCAATTTTATCTATACCTACAATTTCTCTGTTAAATACAGGATTGGATGCGATTTAGCGTTGCATTCTGGCATACGTTCCGTGGGACAGGAGCTGATCCATTTGGTGCTCCTACAAAGTTGTGGCCGTGGGAAGATGGTACCAATTCCCTGGCTATGGCCAAGAGAAGATGTGAGTTCATAGATTACTATTTTTGTTCCACTTTAGAAGCAACTCTAAGTAACTTTTGAACAGAAACGTATTTCTCACGTTATTACTTATTACAGTGAGAGCAAACTTTGAGTTCCTGGAGAAACTTGGAGTAGATAGATGGTGTTTCCATGATCGGGACATTGCTCCCGAGGGTAAAACCCTTGAGGTAAATCCTAGGAGATTGCTTCTAAATGCTAAATGGATCTACCATTTTTCTCTCACTCTTTTATAAGCATTAGTTTGTCTCTTTTATAAGCATTAGTTTGTCTCTTACTTCTCTTAATCCGACATTAACTCAAAATACATGGTTTGTGCTATAGGAAACAAATGCAAACTTGGATGAAGTGGTGGCTCTTGCCAAAGAGCTTCAGGTAATATTGTGTTTTTCACCTAGCAGAAACTGTTTTGCGATGCTTTTTTGAATCTTATACTAGTTCTACAAGTTCATCTTCATGTTTCTGTGAGATTCAATTATGATTTTCTGTGTTAGCATGATGGGTTGACAATTTATCTTTGAACGATTCTCTCGATGTGGATTTACAGGGAAATAAAATTCATCTTTTGTGGGGTACCGCTCAGTTGTTCCTCCAACCTCGGTACATGCATGGTGCTGCTACTAGGTATGCATTTTAGTGTAGAATTGCCTTTGATTCAGCCTCTTTATAAAAAGAGTGCTCACACTCGGGAAATGTTGAATTACAGCCCTGAACTAGGTGTATATGCATATGCTGCTGCTCAGGTCAAGAAAGCTCTGGAGGTTCGAAATTCCACTTTCCTCTTTATGTGATTTTGTATTGTGAGATGTTTATATTGATATAGGAATTGCTTGACACGGTACTTTTGTGTATTGTTTATTTTCAGGTTACACATTATCTTGGGGGAGAAAATTATGTCTTTTGGGGTGGGCGAGAAGGTTACCAGAGCCTCCTAAACACAGATATGGAAAGAGAGCTTGACCATATGGTGAGATTGCTACTTGCTTCAGAAAAGTTACTAGCAAAATTTCAGATGCATTAATTTCACTTTAACATGTCTTTTTCTTGTAAGCAAGTTAATGAGGAAGAACAACTAGTCTTAACCTACACCAAGATGTAATGAGGACATTTGTAAACAACTTACTCAGAGTTTTCTTAAGAACCCATCCTATGCCATAATCCTATCCTAAGTTGCTCGAAATTTTCACTTTCTGTGCCGCACCCATGCCGACACGACGTGGGTTTGGGTGTGGGTGTAGGATCCATACCGGATTTGATCAACCGATTTTGCGTACTTTCACCAAAATCAGCAAAGAAATTCGGGACAAATACAATGAAATCAAAAGAAAGCTAGGGTGAAATTGAAGAAAATGGAATACCTTGTATAAAGAAATTTCTATGTCAGTTCTTTTCCTTTTATCTCCTTTTGAGATTCTCCTCTTGATCAATATTTTCTCCTTCTCGGAATATCTTGTAAGTTTTCTCCATAATGTCTCATAATGTAGACATATTTTTGTAACTCTATTTTTTAGATATTTGAATTATTTTTAGCTGAATCTCTGCACCCCTATCTGTATTTGTATCTGTACTCCTGAATCTTAAAATTGAGATCATAAAGGATCCAATCTTTAGGTCTGCACCCATATTGGACACCAGCACACGAGTCTAGTCTGAGCAGCTAAGATCCTTTCAATCTTTGTGTGCTTTGGGGGTGTTTGGGCCAATTCAACAGTGTGTGTCTACTATTATTGAGTTTCTTCGTTTTGTAAAAGATTGCTTACTGAACTGACTTGATGTGGTTTCTACCTCCCAACAGGCAAGATTCATGGAAGCTGCTGTTGCTTACAAAAAGAAGATTGGCTTCAATGGTATTTCAACTTGTCCTGCTCTAATATTGTTGATTTTACTTTTCTACGGTGGAGCTTAAAACAACAGATTAGATAAAAGTATGAAACTAACTGATTTGACATCTTGTTGGTGGTAGCCCATCATTCTTATTAGTTTGTAAATTACCCTCACTTTTGTTTTTCAATTTGATTCCAGGAACATTACTAATTGAACCAAAGCCTCAGGAGCCAACAAAACACCAGTATGTTTACTTTACATGATGCATCTTTGGAATACGATCTCCTAAACTTTTGCCTAACTTACTTATTTTATCACTCTAGGTATGACTGGGATGCTGCAACATCTGCTAATTTCTTACGCAAATATGGACTTATAGGTACTTAATTCATTTGCTATTTCCTTCATAAGTGCATTCTCCAAAGAAGTAGCCGAGGAGCTTTGTTATTATGTGCATTTTAAGAGAGAAATTCTTATGTTTTTGTTTTGCATTTTTGCAGGAGAGTTCAAATTAAACATCGAGTGCAACCATGCCACTTTGGCTGGTCATAGGTTTGTGCTTTTAATCTTTTGATAGCTCCCATTTTCATTTCAGTCTTATCACAAAGCTGCTGGTCTGGCAGGATTTTATATTTTTAAGTACGTCGTAACTCCAATTAGTATTTTGCAGTTGTCATCATGAGCTTGAAACAGCAAGAATTAATGGTTTGCTTGGTAACATTGACGCAAATACTGGCGATCCTCAAGTCGGTATGGTTACATGAATATATGAGAATGCTTTTATTAAACATGTTAATGTATTCCCTTGTGGTTGCTGTAAATACCACGAGACTTCGAGTTATAAAAGCTTCCCCCTGATGCAGGTTGGGACACAGATCAATTTTTGATGGATGTCGCTGAAGCAACACTAGTGATGCAAACCGTTATTAAAAATGTCAGTGCTTATACATTTTTTTTTCAACTACTAGAAAACTTAAAAGTTTAAATCAGTTGAAAGTTCATATTTCTTATTGTTTAACTTCTCATCTTTTTGTTTTGAACAGGGAGGATTAGCACCAGGAGGATTCAACTTTGATGCAAAACTGTTAGTTTCCTACTACTATTACTTTTTGTTTTACGGTTTGGATATTATTATTTCCAAGGACTATATATCCGGTGTTATCCGTCATATCAGAAAAGTATGTTGGAGATGATGTTTTCTATTCCTCCTAATAGGCGGAGGGAGAGCACTGATGTTGAAGACCTATTTATTGCTCACATTGCTGGTATGGACACTTTGGCCCGTGGCCTTAGAAATGCTGCCAAGCTAATTGAGGTGATATTCTTTTCTCAACTACTTCAATAGGTCAATCAACTAGTGTATCAAAACAAACATGCAATAATGTATCTAAGTTTTTCTTTTTGTTTACTAACAGGATGGCTCCTTGAGTGAGCTTGTTAAAAAGCGATATCAGAGTTTTGACACAGAGCTTGGTGCTGCAATTGAGGTATTGTTTTACTATCACTTTTTTATTTTCTATTTGTTTCCTGTATTTCATTCTCTTAACACTTGCGAGCAACGTGTTATCCAACACAGGCTGGGAAGGCTGACTTTGAACTGCTTGAGAAGAAGGCGTTAGAATGGGGAGAACCTAAAGTTCCTTCTGGAAAGCAGGTAAGACCATTTTTAGCGTATGGAAATCATACTTTGTGGCTATATCGTTGATTTTATATTGACATTTTGAAGACAATGGTAATGCTTACAATGTTGATGATGTTTTGGTCATAATTATCTGCAAATACTGAAATTCAGTATTTGAAATTCTGCAAAATCCTGAACAACTTATTTGAGTAGTATTTCAAGTAAAATAATGCTTTTTCACTCACAGAACGTCAACGCCTTTTCAAGTGAAATTAATATCCAAACACAACAACTTTCAAATATGCTTTTGAAATTTTAACATTACATGCTTTTTCTTTGTAAACTTCAACCTAATATTATCCGAACGTCTACGTATTGTTATTCATGAGTTGATATTCCACATGTTTCGAATGATTGACTATTTCTCTTTTACGCTAACTTTCGAGTATATTTTTCACAATAGAATGCAATTACTAGCTTGAGTTTGTCACTTCGATTTTATTTAAAATGTTGCAGGAACTTGCGGAGATGATTTTTCAGTCAGCATTGTAGAAAGCAGAGTCTAATATTTAGCATGGTAGTAAATAATCTGAGTAGGATGGAAAAAATAAGAAGAATAAAAAGGAATGGCCAAGTGTAGCACCTTGGATATTTACTAGCTTGAGTTTTTACTTTTTCACGGTGTAATTACTAACTGTGGTTTTTCAGTTAATTTTATGGAACTGATTATGCAGAAAGTTGAATATTTACCTTGTTATACTTCCATTATGTTTTTTTTGTCTGATTATGCAGTTGTAGTTGGACATAAATTTCAGTTGGAAAAAAAAAGGTGTGTGAGTTGAATATTTGAGGGTGGAAATACAATTTTTACCGGAAGTACTGTTTTAATATTATACATGAAGAAGGTTATAGGTTCGAGTCGTAAAAACAGCCTCTTTTTTTTGGACCTTGTGCATAATGAGAGCTTAGTGCATTGGGCTGTGCTTTTTTAAGTTCAATTACTAATGTAGTGTTTGTAATGGTCAAATTAGTAACTGCAAATAAAATACTGAAATATTGTTTTGTGGTAACTTATTAGTTACCTGTGAAAGTGTCTTAATCTTAAGTTATATTTCCCTCCTAGGAAGCTGTATGTATGTTGATTAGACTCATTATTGATATTATGTAATACCCCACTATTTAGGGTAGTGAAAATGCTTGTTTTCTCTTATGTTAAACAGTAATAATAAATCATACCATTGGATTTATGACACTCTTTTGTGAAGAGCTATAATTATTAAGACTTGATCTTTTTTGTAAAAAATGGTTCACTACTCATGCAATATTAGGTGACTATTATATAGGGGATTAGTAAAGGGGATCGTTGGAGCGATGGTACAGTTGTCTTCGTGTGGTTTAAAGGTCACGGGTTCGAGTTGTGGAAGCAGCTACTAATACAAGTATTAAGGTAAGGCTGTCTGCATCACACTCGTAGGGTATGGCCTTTCCCTTGGAACGTGAGATACTTTGTACAACGGACTGTTTTTTTTTATTTATTTCGGGAATTACTTATGGACCTACCAATCCCACGACTCGCCAATCTGAAATGTCTGTATCGTCAAGCTCTGGGAATATAAAAGCTCTTGGTGAGGAGTGTTTCTTCTTTAATGAGTCTTATTCTTATACAACGCTAATCTAAATTAGTCTATGGTTAATTTAAATTAGTCTATGGTTAATGGTTAATCTAAATGACTCTCGATCAATGTTACATATTGTTTTTTTTAATTTTTTAAATTAGAATGTCTAGCAATATTTGACAGTTTCTTATTGAATTAAATTTGAAATATCGGGTGCATGACTCATATAACTTAACCAAATTTAGACATAAATTATTGAACTTCCAAGTATTACAATAACTAGTATTACGGCTCAATTACATCCAGCAATACTTTTACTGGCGACTTTTCACTCGCCACGGAAAAAGCAATATTACTTTTGGTGACGACTTTTTGGGTCGCCACTAATAAAAAGTGACCCTTTTGAGGTGACATGCAAAACTACTTTGGTGGCGATTATTTAGGTTGCCACTGAAAAAAGCGACATAAAACAATGGTGGCGACTCTTTGGATCGCCACTGAATGTGACTTTTAGGTAGGTCGATATTGCAAAAGCGTTGGTGTGAAGCTTCTTTCAGCTCAGCTATATATGTCATGTTAATTCATTGAACTATAGGACTTGATCAACTAAGGATCGAATAAAAAAATCTAAGTGTGAAACTTCTAATCTAGGTATATATATCTCATTTTATTAGTTCAACTATAGGACTTAATCAAAGGTTTGTAAGATGAAGATTATAATTTCACCGCAAATACACTTTCAAACTATTATTTTAATATTATACTTGTCTAACTGGGGTCGGATCTTATCGACCTCGAAAAACGTGCTTCCTTAATGTTCCTCATCACCGATACCAGTTTCACTATGCTGACATTAAATTTGTACTCGGACAATCTGGGGTAGGTGGAATCCCGGGAGCCCGATACCTCTTTGTCCTACAACGACCTGTTATTCCGGCCATTGTCAACTCTCATACCGGTAGCGAACCTGCTCGCCGACCGAAACCTTTGTCGCATCCTTCGGCCCTTTCTTTGGGCAAAAACCAACCTTTAGAAGACAGTCGATCCGCGTTGAAATTATCCTTCAACATTTCCTTATTCTTCTCTCGGTCCCGACCTTTTATTGATGCTGGAAAACCGAGTTGGTCATCCTCTATTTTTATCTTCGATTCGTAGCGGTTGTGGACATCCGCCCATGTTATTTCCTGGAACTCGAGAAAACTTTCTTTCAGTTTCTGGGAAGTATTAGAGCTCCCCGAGTTCAACCCTTAGTGAATGCCTCAGCCGTCCATTCATCTGGCATGGCCGGTAGCCGCATCCTTTCCTTCTGAAATATGGTCACGAACTCTTGCAATAGTTCGGACTCTTCTTGCGCAATCCTAAATATGTCAGCCTTTCAGGCCTACACCTTCCTAGCCCTGGCATGGGCCTTGATAAAAGAATTCGTGAGCATTTCAAAGGAATCTATTGAGTGCTCGGATAAAAGTGAATACCATGTCAGGGCCCATTCGTAAGGGTCTCCCCGAACTTCTTCAGCAAGACTGACTCAATCTCATGCAGAGCTAAGTCGTTACCTTTCGCCTCTATTGTATAGGTGGTGATATGCTCCTAAGGATCCGAGGTCCCATCATATTTTGGCGCGTCTGGCATTTTGAACCGTTTTGGGATTAACTCCGGTGTCGCACTTGATTTGATTGGCAATTGGGTGTATTTCTTTGAGTTCGGACCTTTCGACACTGGTGGTGTGCTCGGGATTTGATCCATTCGGGCATTTATTTCCCTCATAAACCGCATGAGTTCAAATTTAAAGGGATCATATGCTGCAGTTCCCCCGGCCCCGTTGAAGACGACCTCACCCCTCGGGGTGTTGTTATCAACCGTTTGTGTTGTTTAGTTTGCGGGAGCACGGGTGGAACTGAACCTCTTCCATTCATGTTATTGGAAGCATCCGACAACGCTTGCCTCAATTCTGTCATGACCTAATCTTGTGGCGAGAGATAGCCCATAATAGCCTTTTGTTTTCCCTCAGGATTCTCGTTGTTTTCGCAACGTGCACGTCTTCAGCATCATCAAGAGTTGCCTCCCAAATGTGTCGTGGATATTGCTAGCCATGGACCGGCGTGGCTTCATCCCCCTCGTTGCGGGTACGCTGATCGAATCTTCATGTTGAGGCTGATTTCCTTTGCCTTAACGTTGTGTGTGATGTTGACATTGTTTTAGCATTTTTTTAATGATTTTTCGCTAAAAAACAAAGAATTAAACAGGCTAGTAATAGATGCAAGGATCAACCCAATACACAACTGTCTAAGCCTCAAGGTGGGTGCCAAACTGTTTACCCATATAACGGTACAGTTGAATTTGTAACGTGATTTATAGACAAGTGAACCGATTTGATCACAAAACGATAAATAAATTAAATAAAATATAAATTTAGCGTTGAAATCGAGATAAGATGGTAAATAGCCTGGTTCGGGAGCAGAGCTTCCGAAGGCAATAATATGAATATCAATAGACAAGAAATAGAGTATTATTGAGCTTTTGAATAGTATATAGCATAAGTTTGTTAGAAAATTCATTTTCCCTACAATGGCTGTTGAAGTCGCTATTTATAACTGCACCTAAGGAACATGGTCATAGGATCAAGCGTCTCTTAAATGACAATTATGGTGGCCATTGTTGAATATGTAACGGCATGCTATGAATGTCAAAATTCTCTATAACGGACTATGTATTCAATACTGCAGAATATTCTTCATTAAAAGATATCAGGTGGCAGAAATTCGTTTGTCTTCATTAATAATCTTTCCTTCGAGGTCTTCACGGTGCCACTGATGCTGCTGCTCCGGTCTTGGTTTTTACTTGTCTCGCTTTTTGTCTGTCTTCGATTCCATGTGTCGCTCTATTATACGAGTATTTAATACGAACCAATTTTACCCTATTCAAACTACGGCTTAATCCGTTAGGGTTGGCTGTATGATTTCTCATTATCACAAATGCTCCGTTTGGATTCATAATATTTCCATATTCCGAGTTTTGAATACTTATACCCACTTATCTTTGAAGAAGCAGGAAAAAGTATTTCAACTCGTGATTTCCATGTATTCGAAAGACAACAGGTTTATGGCAAAATAATGAGTTTTTTTACGTCATGATTAAGTAAAAAGAGTAACGTCGCAAAATGATCAATATTTCTACTTTAACAGGTTGCACTCAACCGATTATGAAACTGTTGTTCTTGATCCATCCACATAATCATGATCATACCTACACTCAAAACTATCAAAGATCACAGTGAAAAGTTGGGTTATTAGTCATGCAACTTGAACCATGTCGAAAGCAATCAACTTTTCGAAATGTTTTAGATGCAGTTACGGATCCAGAATTTTAAGGTCGTGGGTGCTTACTCAGTGACCATATAAAAAAATTGGTTCATGCAAGAATCGATCCCTAACCACTTCATATTTGTGCACTCTATTCTCACCTTTTAACCAAAGTACCCAGAAGACTTTTTGTTTAATGGGTGCTTGCTAGTTCTTTATACCAATACTATTCTCTGTATTTTCTATATAATTATACATAATTTGTGTCGGGATTAATGAGTACTTCAACACCTGACACGGTTAACTTAGATCCGCCCCTGTTCAAATATAGTAGAATCCTATAGAGGTTGATTTTGTTTGTAGCACTTATTTGCCTCACATGGTCCACATTTCCACCAAAGTAAATCATTTCCAGTATCTATTACCAAATAATTTTTTATCATTTTGCGGTCTATCAAAAAAGATGCAACATACTCACCACTTGCAAAGTAAGTATCTGTTGATTTTGGGACCAGTTCCCGTTTTTTCCATAAATGGTGAGATCATAAATGGTGAGATCTGCATTTGCACCATTTTGGTTGTCAGGAATTGAAGCTAAATAACTTGCTCTAGCATCACATCGAGCATTTCTACTTTCAAGTAACAAGTCGTAATCCTTAAAGTTTGATTTTTTAAATACATCGCGATGGTAAATAGTAAAAGTATAGGATGGCATTGGAGGATCTAGAAGCTTAGTTAGATCAAGAGACATTAATCTTTTTCTAGCTTGCATAATATAAGTGAAGTTAAGGGGTGATAGAGATTGCCCAAAACTACAAATAGAATAGAGAAAATATTGATATCAAAAGGTGCATATGGTGGAAGTTTTAATTGAGGTTCCACAAGCGGTACTTTCTGATATTGTATTTGAAGCAGTTGTTCGAATTCCTTATGACATGCAACTGAAATAGGTTCTTGCTAATGGTAAAAGGGGGGATTGAACGTGGGTGCTGTTCTTATTTTACCGGAGTCACAAGGGGAATTCCTTTCTTGTCCAATACAAAATTTAATATAAGAAAATACTTTCCAGAAAAAAAATCTATTTTTCTGGCTACGGATTTATGGCATTGGTATAGCAATTTAGTACATGAAGGTATTTTGCTAATTGTTTCAATTGGTTATGCATATGTCCACCACTTCATACAGTCATCTATGCACTGGTTTAAATTTCTTGCAACCTATTCAAATTTTATGCCAAAATAGGAAGAAACACCAGACTAATTATAAAGATATGATTCTCTTTGAGAAGTATAGTGAAATAATTTTTTTTGGTTTTCTATTCGGTATCCGTACTTACATTGGAGCCCGATTAAATTCGGATTCACGCCGGAAGTCTCACATTGGGTAGTAAACTGCTCCCTAATAAAGGCGACTCCTTATTCAGAGACTCGAACCGGAGACCTCTGGTTAAGGATGAAGGAGTACTTACCACTCCACCACAACTATTGTTGGTTAGGAATGAGATAATTAAGTTCTCAATAAACCTAATAATGATTTGTTTGCTTTTTTTCCTTTTATATATATCATTACTGAGAGGATAAGAATTTGACACCTCTTGATTTTTTGTCAAATAAAGAAAATCTATAAATTTCAAGAAACCCATACCTAAATATATAGAGCATTAAAAAATATCATGGAGTCTATGCTATTTAGGAACTTTATTTATGTATTTTCGCTATTCACATTGTATTAATTAAGCATCCATTGACTAGGAGACAATTGCTTTTCATTACAGTGTTCAAACTGTTTGGTTAAGCAAGTTAGTGTTCAAACTAAAACAACTTTGATCAATAGGAGCCTATTTGTAATGGTCTAATTGTGAAGATACAGATTATATGTTGATATTGAGAAACTGGGTTTGTGCAAAACCTCAGTTGGTCTTCTGCAGTTTGTTTTTATAGATGGTGCGGTGTGGTGAAGATATTGACGATGTTGGGACAATTTTTGGACGACTGAATCAGTCTCGAAGTGGGAGAATTGTTAGGTGTGGAGCCTGATTAATATGTGATGTACTGTCATATATTAATGTTCGCACGGATCAACCTCCGCGCTGAGGTTGTCGGCGGGTGTCCCCCCTCAAAGGGGGGGGGGGGTTCGGGGCAGCGTCCCAACCCATTTTTTAGGCTGTACTGTTTATTCTTCTTTTATTCTCTGAATTGTAAATACCCTTAATTATTAATATATATAGCCCGCCACCGTGGAAGTTTACCCTAACGGGGTGTTACCACGAAATAAGCCTCTCACGTTATTTTTCTCTCTCTACCTCAATTTTTCTCTCTTCAAGATTTCTTCATCTTCTTCGTCAGTTCAGAGTGCTTGAGTGATCGATCCTAACATTAAGCTCCCGTTTGGCTACATATTTCGGCTACTTTTTTATTAAAAAAAATTTTAAAAGCACTTTTTGTTCATGCAATTTGATAAGTTTTTGAAAAAAAATTTTAAAAAAAATAAAAGATTCAAGTTCCTGAAAACTGGCTTAGGCAATTTTTGGATAAAATTTTTTCTTCCACTAACAAAACTTCAAGTTATTTTCAAATAAAATGCATGTCCAAACAAAACTTCAATTTCAAAAAATTATTTTCAATACAACTTTAAAAAATTTTCTTTTAAGTTTTTACCAAATCTACGCCTAAACGCTAGCTAAATATTACACTAAACTGTCAAGCCTAATTTTGCATCTTGTATTTCAGATGGGGAAAAAGATCTTTAGGAGCCTATTTGCAATAACTAGGATCTTTAGGGAGCTCAAGTGAAATTATCCATCTAATTTTGTCTACTCAAATGCTGACCAAATACCAATAAGGAAAAAAGAAAACAAAGAAAAAAAAACTATAGTTGGCAAAGAACTCACCACATAGAACTTCTTTCTCCTACTTCACCCATTAAAACAAGAAAGAGAGAGAGAGAGAGAGATGATGCTTCAAGCTAAGATAGCCATTATCAATGGAGGGCTGAAGTTTAAGGAGAAGACTTTAACTTTCTCTGAATTTCATAATTCAGCTGTCAAAAAGTAAGTTTTTTTCAAAAGCTATTATTCAAGAATCAATCTTTTTATATTTATTTTTATGTTTGACAAGTAATATTGGTCTTAATTTTTTGTGGGTCGTTTCCATTTTTGCTTACTATTTATCTAACTACATGTTTTCAGTGTTATCTTTTTGTTAATTAGAGTAATTTCAGTCTTTAAATTGTTCATAAAAAGTGTTTATTTGCTTAATTTTTCATCTTTACAAATTGTCTTTGTATGTACAAATTTGAATTTGAGATGTTCTGATGTGATATGTGATATTCATATCCAAACTTTATTTCTTCTATAGTAATTTTCCCTAAAAATGATAGCTTTCTGTATATAATAGTAATATGCATTCACTAACTTTATTAGAAAATATGGTGGGTTATAATGACAACAATAACAACAAAAAACCAAGTACAATCCCACAAGTGGGGTCATAGTTTGTACATGGACCTTACCCCTACCTTGAGGATACAAGGTAGAGAGGATGTCTCCGATAGACACCCGGCGCAAGGAAAAAAAGAAGAGAAAGCAGTAGCCACAAGCAGTAACAACAGCAAGATAATTAGAAAACAAGCAGAATGATCAACATGTGGTAATAGAGATTTACCAAAAATAGAATACAAGGCTAACTACTAATACTACTGGTATGGGGAAGAAACACACTCGACTACCTACTAACCTTCTACCCTAATTCTCGACCTTCACACTTCCTATAATGGAAAACAAGAAAGTAGTTCAATGCATTATCTCTGGTGTTTCATTTTCTTTCTGGCGAAAAGTGTAGTATTTTGTTATGAAAAATAGGCAGAACTCTTTCTGCAGTAGTATCGCCTTTCTGTTATTCAGCATTCCACTCAATATTCTACTGATAGAATGGTGAAAGTTAAAATCACATGACTATTCGGTTTTTCTCCTTTTAAACAGTATTGTGAAAGGCTCATTTAAGGCGCGCTTAAGCCCTGAAGCTCAGAAAAGCTCAGGCGCTTCGCGTCGCTTAAGCTGTGCTTCAGGATACGCAAGGCACTAAAGCTGCCCCTCATTGCCCATAACTTCTATCACGTGACTATTCCGTTTTTCTCCTTTTAAAGAAGCTTTTCTGTGTCAGGTTTGAATATGGGAGCATGCACAACACTGGCTTGGCTTCATCGAGAACCAGGAGTCAAGCAATCCGCGTCCTGGCTAATCCTAATGTATGCATTATGAAGGCTCTTCCACGTATGTAATACTAGTACTAGTATAATGGGTTTGAATTGCTCAAATATTTTTAACTAATGAAAAAAGGATAATGTTTTTATGTCTGTGACATGTCGTAAAATTATGTGAACGACAATTTAGTAAGACTTGCTTCTACTTCTTGTTATATGAGCTATTATATCTTCGTCTTCGAAAGGTTAGCCATTAAACATGCTTTATCAGTCCTATTCCGAATTAGGAGAAATTTTTGGATTAGTTAATTGAGGTTTGTATTGGAATGATATGGACTTGAATAGAGTGAAATAGTTAGTATCAGAGAAGAGGGGTTCGACGTTTGACGTTTCAACAGTTTCATTGACCGTTATCTTCGGTAGTTGGTTAACATGCCAAGTTGGTGTACAATTTCAACCTACTTAGGTTTTAGAAATAAGAAAAATTACATTTTGTATACTATGGCGCACGAGAAATCTCAAACCTAGTACTACTCTTATGCTGTTTATCCAAATTTCCTTGAAGTTCTCGATCTCATGCTTTATTATATGCTATAACATGGAAATATCTTCATAGTGACTCGAGGTCGTTATTTATAAAGAGCTTCGAAATGAAAACTTCTTTGTCTGCAGGTATCTCCAGGGAAAGTGAGAGTAAAGAAGGAAGTGATAATGGTGGATCCTTCAGAAGCCAAGCGATTAGCTGCAAAGCAAATGGACGAAATTAAAGCTAAAGAGAGATTTCAAGTGAGTGAACCTCCATTCTCTTGCAACATGTGATTACTATTTTGTTAGCCAAATCTTACTGATTAGAAATGTACTGAATCTCTGTCACTCGGCATTATCGACTCCTAGTTGCCTCTAAGCAGATTTGAGTATAGGCTGTTGAATTTATATTATTAGCTCAAGGTGATTAGTGTTCCTGTTCTCATCTCTGGAATGGTAGTAAAATCTGCATTGAATATGATGTAAGTAGTTTACATCCACTTCATCTGAGATGAATGTTTCCCGTGGCATCTAACATTCAAGTCGGTCATTCCCTACAAATGCCTACTCTACTAAGTTTAAAGTTTGGAAAGTTTGTAAGACGGGAAAAGTAGAATACTTCGAGGGATTAATCACTCGACATAGTAATAGACCTATTGCTTTGTACATGTTACAGTTGATGCAAGAATGTCAAATTAAGTTTCTATCATAATCTGTTTAGATCTTTATAACAAACACAAAGTAGAAAAACACAGATAGATGATTCTTGTTACCATGTTTTTTAAAACCTGTTACTCTTACATCAATTCTACATTCTCAGCTCTGAATATTTTACAGAGACGGCGACAAATAGAAGCAATTAATGGTGCATGGGCTATGATTGGTCTTACGGCAGGATTAGTCATTGAAGGACACACCGGACTCAGCATTCCGTCTCAGGTAAGAATACTAAAGCGCATCCAAGCTCAATGGCAGTTACATATGAATGAAACTTTAACTTACAACCCCCCCCCCCCCCCCCCC
>MCJB01025158.1:25555-53502 GCA_002018475.1 Nicotiana obtusifolia | reverse complement strand
CCCCCCCCCCCCCCTCGAATTATTATTTTTTTAACAGTTGGCGAGCTACTTAGCTGCAGTCGTGGGGATATTTACGAGATAGATAACAAGCCGAGATGAGGAAGCAAAGAAACTATGATCAAATCATTCTTTAACTCAAAAGATGTGAGATTGTGGGAACTGCTAATTCTTGTGCAGTATTTTGGTTTTCAATTCTCTGCATTCTTGATTTGTTATGGCTACAATTTTGTATATCTTTCCTTTCTTGGGAAATGTCAATAAAATGCACAAATCATTACTGTTGTCTAATAGTTTTGGAGTTATGTTTATTTGGTAAGATACATGTCTGTCACAATTATCAGAAGCTAGTATAACCACATATGCGAAGGGAGCCTTGGCGTAACGCATAAATTGATGTCATGTGACCAGGAGGTCACGGGTTTGAGCCGTGGAAACAGTCTCTTGCAGAAATGCAGGGTAAGACTTTGTACAATAGACCTTGTGGTCCGGTCTTTCCTCATACCCTGCGCATATCGGGAGCTTAGTGCACTGGGTTGCCGTTCAGTATAACCACATATGCCATGCAAAATCTTGCTGCAGTTTTCTTTTCTGCCTAAAAGCATTATATAGCATTTTATCTTGATTATATTTATGATACGGCAAACGTTAGTTACTCCCTCCGGTCTACTTTAATTGATTTTTTGGTTGTTTTTGGAATTCAACTTTTAGCATTAATTAACAATGAAATTGACCATAGTACTTTAATTTGTTCATTGGAAATATAACAAATACTCATAGGCTCTTTACTTTACGGGTAATATTAAAAAAAAAATTAATTTTTTCTTAATATCTGAATAAATTAAATATTATGGACTATAAAAAAAAGACCAAAAAATTAACTAAAATGGACTGCAGCGAGTATGTTTTAAACATCATCCCTCAAAGTGACTACTGGTGCACTTAGCAAGAGCAATCTATCTCATTATGGGCTTACATCAAGCTGTAAGGCCCAACAACTTTTTATTAATGTACTCTCTTTTATATTATTTTCTTCCAAAAAGAAGTAAAACTATCGTACAATTGAATTTAATCCATGTCAGAGTTACAATAGAATAAAATATTTTCATCTTTAATTAAAGGTCTCGAGTTTAAATCTTGAAATAGAGAAACCCCTTTTCTTGTGTTTATCCTAATGCTCTAATGAGATAGAGGTCTCGAGTATAATTTCTTGTGTTTATCTTAATGCTTTTGAGGAAAAACCCCGTTGGAATTATTCCTTGAAGCCACTTATATTTACAAATATTATATATTTTCACTTTCTTTATTTCTTGTCAAATTCTTTTTGTTTTATTCAATAAAAAACACAAAGAAAAAGTCAGAAATGAAGTTTAGGCAGAGGCATAAAGGTATAAGCAAATAGGAGATGCCCCAATGTTTGAATGACTCGCAATATTATTAGTGAAAAATGATTTGTGGATAAGTGTTATGGACTAACGTAAGACTTTATTATCACAATCCTAGATTAACATGTACCCCAAACTTAGCAAAGATCACTTGTAACTCACGATCGAAACTATTTAAATTCAGTCAAAATAAAAATGTATATATATATATAGTTGAGAGCAGATATACAGTATCATTTTTTTAATTTTTAATTAAAAACATATGGTAGAAGTTAAAAGATTTCAAAAAGATTGGAAAAAGAATAAAGGAATGTGCCTATTTAATGGGATTTTTACCTTCCTATATACTATATGAAATTTTATTACCCTTTCTACTCAAGTTTTAATTTAATTACATAGGCATATACAATTTATCAATTATATACATTTTAGCAAGTTAATGAGAATCAATTAACTCTTATAATCTCTCTAACGTACATATTTCACTCCTCCGCGTTTCTCTCTCCAAATCCCCCACGATTCTGTACTCTCTCCCTCCATTAACACTCTCTTCCTTTTTTCTTCAAATTTTTTTTATAATCTCTCTCAATCTTTCTGAATTCTCGCTCTAATCCCTATGAAAATAGTAGCAGCTTAAATTTTTCCTTCCCTTACAATGAAGAAGAAAGGAGTTCCGAAGAATAACTCTAAAAAAGCTAATGGTGGTGATATTTCCTACTTTTGATTTGGGTGTTTTTTCACATGATTCACCCAAAAAACTAGTTGAAATAGGCAGATGCAAAACCAGAGACAAAGTCCAAGCTTTCCCCTCGTGAAGCTAGGGCAAAAGCTCGAAAAAAACTCAAGCATGATAGGGATGCTGGTGAAGCTTCGACATCTGCTAAATCAGTAAAGCGGAAGGGCAAAGAAATTGCTGGTGATGATTTCGTTGAAGAAGAAGTTATCTCTAAACCTGAAAAAAAAAAATCAAAGTTCTCCTACTGTCAAACCTTCAAAAAAGAAGAAGGTTCAAAAATCACCTAAAACTATACCCCAACAGTCATTGGAGAAGGTAAAATTTTAGTAGTTACAATTTTGTTTTTTTTTTTAAGTTACAAAACTTGTTCTCATTCTCATGACTATACATATTTTTTTATTTTTTTGTATATGTTGAAAGTTTGTCTACATTGTGTATATTTATTGTTGGTTATCAACTTTTCTACATTTCCCTTAAAATTATAGATTTCTTGTATATCATTCGAAATTATTTTGTTAGGAAATGTACTACATGAGTTAGTTGGTTTTATTGGTTATTATTTGCTCTATTTTATAAATGTTAGTTTCATTTTCTGTAAAGAAATAATATATATTATGTCTAGTTGTTACTTTCTAATTTCTTGCTCTAAACACAATTTTATCAGTACATTTGTAGCTTCAATGCAGACAGTTGTTATATATGTTTACTAATTTTATAACTTACTTGTATGCTATGTATTAATGTCTTTCTGACTGTAGCTAAATTGTAGTAGAATTGTATTTATTTATTTATTTGGTCTTCAAACAAGTTTTATTAACTTACTCTTTCTTTTGGTGTAGAATCGAACTTATAGCCTATTATTCGAAATCATGTTGTTAGGGGATGTACTACTTGATTTAGTTGGTTTTATTGGTTATTAGTTGCTCTATTTGTAGATGTTAGTTTTATTTTTTGTAAAGAAATTGTATATATTATGTCTTGTTGTTACTTTCTAATTTCTTGCTCTAAATATAATTTGTAGCTTCAATGTAGTCAATTGTTATATATGTTTACTAATTTTATAACTTACTTGTATGCAATGTATTAATGTCTTTCTTATTGTAGCTAAATTGTAGTAGAAATGTATTTATTTTATTTTGTCTTTAAACAAGTTTTATTAACTTACTGTTTCTTTTGGTGCAAAATCGAATATTTTTTGCATCACATGATGTTGATTATAGCATCACTAGGTTTTAGACATTATCCGACCCTGTTGTTCCTGGCCAAATCAAGGTGTTATTGTCTGAAAATGGCTTAAAATTATTTAAGAAGACATGTTTTGGGCATTTTCTTTCCCTGCCCACAGTATGTATCCAAAATCAGGCAATTCACATTCTCATGAAGTATGAATTGAACGCATCCGGTTCTGATTTTTTTACTACAGAGTTAAAGGGTGAGAGGCTGAACTTTGGGTTGAGGGAGTTTGCCCTTATCACTGGCCTTAGATGTTTTACAGAAGTAACGGACTTTGGTTACACAACAAAGTATGACAGTAAAACAATGAGGAGCTATTTTCTGAAAAATGAAAAAGTTAAAAAGTCATACTTGAAACAAATTGTAACCAGCCGTAGTTGGGTGAATGATGAGGATGCAGTCAAGCTGTGTATTCTCTATCTAATGGAATTCCTCTGTCCTTCAGATAAAGATAATGGTTTGATTGACCATTTTAGGTTCTACTTGGTAGACTTGGGGCAGCGTGCGAATTTCACATGGGATATCGAAACTTATACACAATTGCTTCAGTCCGATAAGCACAAGCTCAACCCTTTTGTGCACTTTTATCTCATTCGAGGTTTTGCACTCGCTATGCAAATATGATAACAAATTCACAATGCAGTTTACGGGTAATTCTACGAAAAATGATGAGCATTACAAAGAAAAGAACAAACAACAGAATCCGAACAGTAGTGCTAAACCAGTGTCGGCCAGCAGTAGTAAAACGGGTATTTTAACAATTTTAACACAATTTGATGACAAATTATTTACATTATATCTACATGTAGCTGAAATTACCAACAAACAATCTACATTATATTTCCAATTATGTTCTTAGATACAAGGCATATGTCTAACATTCAAAATGAGGAGAATATTCCTGTAGGTGTTGACTTATCTTCCGAATTTCACGAGGCATTGGAGGAAGAAATTGCAGGTATGATTTAGTACATTTTATCTACATATTTCATAATACATATTACATCTAAGCTACAGAACAACATTTTAAACAAATTAACTACAATTAAACTATAATTTATCTATAGTGTTGTTACTGTTTATTACAAATGATCTACAATTTTATTAAGTTGTATATATTTATTGTAACAAAAAAAAGAAAACAATGCATGTAGACTCTCCAAAACAGGATGCAAAATTTGGCATACAAGGAGAGCATTTAAATGAGGAGAAGGAGACTATGCCTTGCAATCTCCCATTCAACAAACAAATGTTATACAACAAGGAGACGATTGCAATGAAGATTTCACTAGTATTACACGTTACAATATAATTGTAGGAAAAAAACAACAGCCTTCATATACGTTCTAGTTTTCCCAAAAGAACTAATGCAACCAACATACAATGATGTTCTTTTATTTTAAATTTTGTAGGTGAACCAGCCGACTTCATCAATGTAGGTGATTCGGACAATGACTCCAGGTCTGGAAAAAGACAGTAACACTTGATGATTTTGAGCTTCCAGAGAACTTCTCACAGATTGTTAAGTTCGGAGAGGTAAATGAAGATGAAACAACCCATGTGCATCAGGGAAATACAAGGGTTCCTGGAAAGCATGCCAGATCCCCCTTTTCCCCGTATTTCAGTTCTGGGGGAAGCACTTCTGTTGGACCTCCTCCAATTTTCAACATCAAGCATTCATTTACTGGGGTTATTGGCGACGATGTTGATCCTGAGGTTAGATTATACAATTTTTTTATATTATCGAGTGTATACAATTTATGAATTTCAAACTAAAACTACATAATAATTGAACTCGCTATGTCTTTAAGTAGGAGGAAGGCGCCTTATATTTTAAAAGATAACCAGCTCAACCCGCAGTTTGATCTTAGAGTGGAGAAAGTTGATAAAAAAGACTGATTTTATACTTTGGCACATCCCAGGCAAGTACTCAACAACACGGTACACGCATACTCAGGTAGGATTTAATGATTAGCTGTAGTATTCTGTTATTTTAGAAATATGTGGATCTTTTGTCTAAAAATTGTAGTTAAATTGTATGAAGCATTGAGAAATAATGAAATCTGTTTTTTTTTTTTTTGCAGCAATTGATGTTATTTTATACTATTTGAGAAAGAGGGGAAAGTATGGTCCTGAAAATAAAACATGATTTACAACCACTAACTGTATGTTCAAGACTAGAATTGAATAAATTTATGAGAGATACATTAATGCTCCTACCGATAAGAAGCTTGTTGTTATCAAACTCCAGGACGTCATAGCAGAATACATATCGGGATACCTATTACTTGCAAATATTGCATGGGACAAAGTTGATTTTGTGATTATGCCCATAAATATTGTGGAGAAATTTCATTGGTTGTTGGTTGTGTTTGACAGCACCAATAGGGTTCTATATGTATATGATTCTAGGGTCTCTTCATGAAATCACAAACTTGTTGAATCTGTTATTGACAAGTTTGCTATTATAATCCCCTTCTACTTGTCATGCATATGGCAAGCGTCCAGACATCAACTACAAGAACACAAAGGCACACATTGAAAAATGTGTTACTGACCCTCTTGACATTCAATGGTTGGTCGGTGAGATACCCCAGCAAAAAGAAAGATCACTGTATGTGCTGCTTTCCTTCTATTTATTTAACTAATTGTATTTTACATTGAATGCTAAAAATTTTCTCCTATTATTTTTTGCAGTAGCTATGGTATATACATGGCGGTATTTGTAGAATATGTTGGAGAGCTATCGATTTCAAGGAAGACCTTTCTGATATTGATCAACACCGTCGCCGCTATAAAGCGCTCCTTTGGGATTATGCTAGGAAAAAGCAAGAGCTTGGTGAAATTAGTGAAATTGAGGTGACCGGCATATTAGTAAGAAGAAAAGATGCACCAGCTGTGAACGAGAGAACACAAGTCCGAAAAGAAGAATTAGTTACCCTTTTCAGTAGAAAAATTATAGTTAAAGTGTTTAAATATAGCTAGATTGTAGTAAAGTTGTAGACAAATTATTTATTAAGAAGGAGTCAGCTGTAATTTATTTTGTAGTAGATTTGTGCTACAGTTTTTTTTACCTTTTGTTTTGTTATTTTGTCCAGAATTCTACTACACAGAACAGAAAATATTTGTGGCTTTTTGGTTGAAAGTTGTTAGTACTTGATCTCAATATTGGTACTATATAATTTCTTTACACCATAACTACAATAATTTCTACAACTACTATACAAAAATACATAATCTATTCAATTTAACAGTGTTGTTAGGAAAGGCTGAAATCTATTTAGTAAATATTCATTATATGAGACAATCTTTATTTAAATTACACCACAATTATAATTCTCCAGAACAAAACAAATACAACTTCATATGTCTTAAAGGACAAATTATCATCAATAGTACCCAGTAAAAAAAAACTTTAAACTATATCAATTGTTATTTTCTTTTGGGAGCATTCCTACAAGATCTTTTGTTATGCCTTTCTAGTCCGCAGTTGCCATATGAAATCTTGTATTTTTTTGCATTTACTTCATCATATGTTTTGAATCTTTGTACTTGAGGTCTCCCTGGCTTCTTTTTCCCGGTAGGTGACTTTATAAGTTCTTCAGCCATATGTTGTGGCACATTCCATTTGCTTTCGTCAGGCAGGGGGTCTACTGGTATTTCATAAGTCTGCAAAAGGCTCTCCCTCGTGTAATAAGGAGAACAATAATTTTCATAAGACTCGTTCCTGTGCCTTTAAGCCGCCAACGGATGCGCACAAGGAAATTCATCAAGCTTAAATTGTCCACAACTACATCTCTTGTTTTGAAAGCAAACAATGAAGCGCTTCACACCACCTATCACAGTATGGATGTCATCTGTTGAAACTCTCACCTACAATTTCATTACAAACACGCGACAAGTTGTCAGCAACAGATACAAAATAAAATAACTACAATTATACAACAACATTTCTACAATTAACAATATATATTTAGTTTGATGGAATCAATGATCTGATGTTATTGGCTATAGCTTACTCTCATGTTTTGTGATAATATCATGTTGTCCTCCAACTCTTTGTTGTATTTTTTCCTCAAGGTATGTGAACGTACCATTTGCATTCAATAACTTTTCATTAGTCCAACGTTCAAGAAGAGTCCCCATGTACTTTAATAGTTCTACTACGGGCAGCTCTCTTGCATCCTTGGTTACCATATTCAATGACTCTGCAACGTTTGATGTCATCGTCCACGTTCTGTTCACCGTAGCATGTACTCGAGACCATCTGTGATAGCCAATATAGTATAGGTATGCTTTAACACGTGTGTTGATCTCTTCAATCTTTGACATTCTTTCATTAAATTCATCAAGCGTGTCTGATCATACCGTGGCAAAGTACAATTCACTTAACTTTAAATGAACCTTCTTGAACTTTGACCTTACATTTGTCCAAATATGCCACATGCAAGCATAATGTGGCATGCCGGTATAAACAGTAGATGTTACCTTCAAGACACTCTCATTCTGGTCGAAAACAACACAATATTGATTTTTCACCATATGCATGTTTGAATTGCTCAAAAAATCACTGACATGATGTGTCATTTTCTGAATCAACAACGGCGTATGCTAGTGGTAATACGCTACCTATCACACAGGTGGCAAAAAGAAATTCAATTTCTGTAATAAAACTTGTGAATATAAAAAATACAGTCTCAAAAATAAATTTATAACAATATTTTTACAATTAATCTATATTACCTGTTGCATCCATTGTGCTAGCTGTTAGCATGATTCCCCTATATGCCGACTTCAAGAAGGTGCCATCAACTACTACAACTGGCCTACAATGCTCCCAACCCTTGATGGATGTACTAAGTGCAATAAATGCATACAAGAAACAGTCATCTTCAGTCTTCTGCAATTTCACTACCGACCCCGGATAAGTCTTCCAGAATATACAAATAACTCGGCGAGCGACTGTAAGTTTGTATGTCTTTTGGTATGTATAGTGTCTTAGGATATGCATATTTTGACATCACCATGCTGCCAACTACCATGGCAATAGGAGTGCGTTGTATGTATGTGTTGTCCATCAAAGAGCATGTGTGCAAGCTGTTGAATCTTTGAACCTTGAACAATGCTGATTCATTTATACTGGTGGACTTGAAGTGCCACATACAATTTTTCCCAACATATACGAAGCAGTAGCTACAGAATAAAAATAATTCAAAAAATATTATGCAAATTGTAGCCAAAAAATTCGAGGTTTTTTATGCACAAAAACTTATCGTAAATAATTTATATACAAAAAAACTATAACTTATACACAATGTGAATTTGACAAATAAAATGTTCCTACCTTCTTGCACTAGACCTTTTCACCCTAAATTAAAAATTATTCATGACAGAATAGTGCTTCATTTCACTGACAATTATTTACTTGTCTTGGTAAACTTGGCCTACTTCAATTACATTTGGCGTATGTTCTATTATGATGATGCTTTCATACTCCATAATTGCCGGAGATGTTTGCATATCAATCAACTACACTGTTCCTGATACTTCTCTAATTGTGTTACAATTGCTTAACAATTGTACCACGTTAGTATTACGATAATCAGAAGAACTTGCACTCAATTAAAAGTATAGCAATTCAGACCTATGTATATTCATGTGTTCAGTATTTGACAAAATGCTTGTAGTGACATGACTGTTGAACTACAATTGTTATGTAGTAAAATAATAGATAATTTGTAGTAAAATTGTAAAACAATTGAAATTGAAAAAACATCAGAACTGGAAAAACATAGCAAACCTGCAATTGTGCTCGCATTCGACATATTGCATTCCAAATCGAAATCGCGCACTGTTATACACGGCGGATACATTCCTAAGTTTTTATTTTTTTCGTCTACAATACACTCGAACTCCCATATCGCTCCGAATTTTCCATTGGAGGACAACGTTCATTGACAGTGTATTTGATTTCGATGATTTTTGCGGAGGTATCGATCATTAGATGCTCTGCAATTGTGGAATTCAATTGACTAAAATTTGAATCGACATTGACTACAATTCCGTCAACATCAAAATCTTTGTATCTCCCAACGCTATCCCACCGACCACTGAGCTGAAGCATAATCGCTAATCTTGACATTATGTCGCGAAATTCAATTCAAATGTAGCTAATTGTTTACAATTATTTTGTTAAAAACCTTTGTTTATGGAAAACTAGAGGAAATCAGAAAAACCAGAGAATAGAAGGATATTACAGATACATTGCCTTGATTATGGTGCGATGATAACCAGTGAAAATCTGCGTAATAGAATGATTCTACAAATATGTTGCCTTGATTATGGTGCGATGATTGCGTCAGTAAAATCTCTTAGCAATCCCAAAATCCCGCGTCTAAATAAGGAAGATTATCGCAGAAAGAATTCTAGTTTAAACAAATATCTATATATTTTGTAGCTAAACCATATTTAGGTCGGGTAAGTTCAAAAACATGAATATTTTTCGTAATAAGGTTTCAAATAGTGTATAGGAACGAAAAAATCCCCTAGTTAATTGGGATGTTAGTAGTCCAATGTTGACAAAGGAGACACAATATCCAGAAATAAATATTTTTTTCCTAAGACCTTTAAGTCAATATATTTTATGTGATCTAATAGTATAAAAAAAAAAAAATCTTTTACACTATCTATTAAACTTTTAAGTTAATTACACAGAAGGTCATCGAACTAAGAGAGAAACTAAGGAATGAATAATTTCATTCAACCAATATAATCTTGAAACTACTTCATAAATTTGGGCCACAATTGTTTCCAAACTATTACCATCTTATCAACTCAATTCTTTCTACTTTTTTTTGTTCTTTTTGCTTTTCCCTTTTCTTCTTTTCTGCCTTTTTTTGGTTTTGAGTTTAGGTTGCATTTTATCTTTTTCCAATAGTGAGCCAAAATGAGACAAAATAATGGTAAAATTGAAAAGCAGGTAGGAACAAAGAGGATAAACAACGTAACTTTGATCTTTTCAAACAATAAAGAGGACTTTATTGGTCTTTATCCTTAAATCGAATTTATAATATGAATTAAAGTTTTAAAGTGAGACTTCGGTAAGCAAAATTGAAAGAGAAAGAAAAGATAAACAAAGAAAATAATATTTTATTTAAGTTAATTATCTAGCATTATAGATAATAATTCGATATAGGAAGTTGTTTACCCTTAATTATGAGTAACAATTAAATTTATATACGGTTTTAAGGATACGTGACTTGGTCTGATACAATTAAAGAATGAATGATAAATAAAGACTAAATTCAACAAGTAAGAGAGTACGCAAACCACCAATATTGAATAACTCAGCCGTGGTGGAATCTTCGAGAATGAAATTGATATTGATGACGAGAGTAGTTAAAATATGCCAAACTTTTTATATTGATCGTATCTTGTGTGTCTCCCTTTTTACAGTAGGGCTATCTATTTATATAGGAAGGGAAAAGAATTCTATACAAGGTAAAAACTTATTTACAAGGTAAAATATCCCTAAAATTATTGAGTTCAACGTCTTTGCTGACTTGGGCCGCGATTCCGGCCGAGATGTTTACATATCACGAGATTTTCGGTTCTTCCATTACGCAAATATGATATTTTTATCATAAAATATTTTATCCGGACTGGTCTCGATAATCTCATCTCGAACGTCTTGGCTTCGAGCTCCGTCCTGATGACGTCCGATCTCGGACTTCCCTTCTCGATGTACCGGTCTCGACCTACCGGATGGCGACCTCAACCGAAGCCGGTCTTTAAAACCTAAAAATGATGCTCCCTATGCAAGCGGTCATATCCGACCCCATACAAAAATACTTCTTCTTCTAATGAATTTTACATTAAGTGAATTTGAATTAATCGGATCAGCAACCAATGATGTGACGATAACTTTCAATTCCTTAGCAACGTTGTAATTAGATTGCGTTTGGAATAGGGAGAAGAGATTGGAAACTATATTATAAAAAGTTATCCAATTATATAGTTCAAATTATTATAATAATACTTTATGAAGTAGATAGATATGGATTATGGATAGACATTGATGACAAATATCCATTATTCATAAATGGGAAACAAGCTTCCTAGGAGAGAGCAAGGAGAATTGCGGCCACAATGATATATACAAATATCATTAATTTAATTAATTATTGTAATTTAGAAAAATCAACAAAAGTTAGCGCACGGAATTGAGAAAAAATGCATCAACTCAAGCGTGGCAGAGATAATCTTTGTTCTCTAAATATTGTGGAATTAGAATTTAAACTTAATAAATTTGACTATTAATATTTTTAAATATTAAATTTATTATACTTTTAAAATTATAAACTCAGATTTAATATTTGTTAGAATTCTAATATAGCAAAAAACTTTTTATATATATTTATGTTTCGTGTTGAAAATATTAGACTCCAATAAACTTGTTCCCTAATAGATGTCATTGGTACTGTAGACATGTAATTTGGAGTTTGTGCTATAAAATTTTACCGGAAAGAATTCGAAATACCGAAAAAATTCAAGAAAAATCGAGATTGAAAAATCCGACTTTATTGGAATCGTTTGATTTATAGATTTAAAAACCCAACACCATTAATTTGATTTGATAATTAAAAAATTCAAACCAACCTGATCTATGTACACCCTAAACATCATGTATGTCTATATTTGTTGTTAGGCAATTTTCTTGTTTTTTTCTTCTTTTCTTTTGCTCTTTTTTAGCAACTTGCTGGCGTATTATTTGGGTGAGTATAGTATGAAACAAACATTTCAAAGCTTGTGATGTAAACAACTCATTCAAGTCAAAGTCTTTTCCATTAGAAATTTAATTTCAATGGGAGTGTAAAAAAGGCAATATAAAGGAAATTCATTAAGGATATTGAGAAGTTTTCAAGATTTTATATATATATATATATATATATATATATATATATATAAAAGCCATTTCAAAAGGCAATATAAAGGAAATTCATTAAGGATATTGAGAAGCTTTCAAGACTCTATATATATATATATATATACACGCACGTAAATGGAAGCAAGCTTCCTAGGAAAGAGTATTCCTCAACCACAACCCACAAAACAAAATATCATCAATTTTAATGTTTAAATCTTTTTGTGTAATTAATAGTATTGATTTGACTTTGAAACTATCTAAAAAGCGTAGCCTTAGGAGAAGTGGGTAGCGATACTGGGCGGACGGTTTATCCGCCCTTAAATGGTATTACCAGTCATTTTAAAAGAGCAGTTGACAGAAATAGATTCAAAATTTAAACTTCATGTTTGAGTTTGACGTTTAAGGTTTTTATCATGAGTTATATCTGATATTTATTACAATTTTAATAAATTTTGATACATAAATTATGTTTTCCATGAAAAGTATTAGGTTTAGTTGAATTTGATACCATAAAAATTCGATACGCCTCTGAGATAAGTTGATTTCGCAATTCCTAGTCTTTATCTATCTGTTGTTTCGTCCATTTTAGGTTCTATTAATCTTCAACCTCTTCTTCATTTGTCAAACAAACATTATTCCCTCAATATACTTCTCTTAAACGTGGCAAATTAATATACGCATAGATATATCCCATTGTGATTATTATGAATATAATTTTTTTCTTTTTCTCTATATTTCCTAATTTTTGGAAAATAAATAGAGGTTCTCAACTGCTCATAAGTCACAATTACAAAGATTTACGATATCCAAAACCAAGATTGAGGGACCAATATGGCAAGCCAATTTTGGCTTCTCAAGTCACCAAATTACATGACAAAAATGTCAATATCCATGTAAAGTAGCTTTGATGGGACGGAACATTTTTATAGAAAATTGACAAAACTTCAAAATTATTATAAATATATTGTATTTTATTATCCCCGTAGATAAATATTATCTCCCGTAAAAAATTATATATAATTGGTACTGTAGTAGCTTCCACTGCAATAGTATAACAATTTCGTTTCTTCTGTAAATAGAGGAAATTTTAATTCATTAGATGTATCAGTTTGAAGTTGAATAATACAACGATCTTTCTTTATACTTATTTTTGGTTTATTTACCTTATAATTGTTATTTTATAACAAAAACCATGCTGTCACCTTATTTAAACAAAACTCGGTTGAGGTTGAAAAAAATTTGAAAATAGGTGACTTACATGAGGAAAAGAAATTGCTATTTCATTTATAATACTCGTCAAAGATCTTAGCACCTCAATTTCACCACTTTAAATATATTTTTTTCATGTATGTATATGAAATGTTTAATTTTCTTTGTTTTTTTTTGCGTATTTGCTTTTTTTCTTTCTCTTTTTTCTGAATTTTCTAAATAAATATTATGCTTCCGCCACTGGCTGCAAGATCTGAAATGTGATTGGCGATTGCCCAGAGGCACCTTCCTATTCCTTGCCGCAACGTATCCCAGGTTGGCTATCTTTCCCTTGCGAAATCCTACGAGACTCTTGCTTGTAGGCGTAAGGAAGATTTTTTATTCACCTGTTGGATCTAAAAACAATCTACTAAAGGTCTTTCGATTTTGCTGCGGGTATTTTATTTTCTTGGTTCTTATCGATCTATGCCCTTTTGGCCCCTTTTCCGCTTTTCTTTCTTTCATCTTCCTAATTCCTCAGGTAAGCTTCATGTCTGACTAAGGTAAGGGGGGAAGACCTCATTTCGCCATTCATATCTATTCGTCTTAGCCTTATTTCCGCGATTCAATCCGACATTTCATTTCCCCCTTCATCATTTGATTTTTTGCATCTAAAAGCTGATCTTACAAAAGGAGTACAGTGCGAGAACAAGCGATTTTTGATCAAAAGATAACATTATAATATATTAAATTATATAATTATATTTTGAAGATATATCAAAAGACGTTGACAGGAGATAACTACCACAGAAATATAAAATTAAACAAAATTATTCACGTGATTGAGAAAATTCAAGATAAGTTGGTGCATGGACTTGACGCAAAAACGATCAACTTCTCCTTTATATCTTGTAAACAAATTCCATAGTATAAATGAATATTTTAATAATTTAAGTGAAGAATTTTTCGAAAAGATTGACGTGTGGGGATTATATAATTGTAAGCCAACCATGTGATCCCATATGGACCAAGAAAACACTGTCAACATCCCAAAAAAGTACTTACTCTTCGATAGGAATTGAATTTTAATAAATAAATAAAGAACAGTTTTGGTGCACGAAGCTTTCGTATTCATGTAAAATTTGAAAAAGAATTGTACCCTAAAAGAGTGTGATGTAGAAAATCTATCCTGATACAAGTATCAGTGACTGATTTCATGGTTCAAATATGTGACGTATAAGTCAAACACAGACAAACATATCGTTGCTCCAAGGCTCCTTTTTACCTTTTAATAAAAAATGCTAAACGAAATAACTCAAACGATAGAATATATCAGAAAGCGAAAATTAGTTCGATTATAATTTTTTTAATTAATGAAAAATAGGTTAGACAAATTGTTACAGATCAATTAAAATAAGAGAAATAAAGCACAATATCAAAAACTAGAGTCCGGGGTCAAAGTAACATGTAAAAAGTTCAAAAGGACACAAGTGATACAAAAAAATTACAAAATCAAAATGAATAAGACAAGTATATCACATAAAATGAAATGAATAAAGTGCAACAACAAGCTCAGTGTAATCTCATAGGTAAAAAGATTCTATCGAAAGGATAAAAATGTTGTTTTCGATAGACCATCAGCTCAAAAAAGATGAATAAAGTATAATTTAAATAAATATTTTTATATAAGTATAATTTAAATAAATATTATGTAATTTTCTTTTTCCTTTTTAAAGTTATAAGTGATACATATCATCAAGATCTTAATTAAAATTTCAAAATAGGTAGGATATTGATGGGTAATATATTTAGCTCCATAGAATTAGCTAGTCACGAGCCTTGTTTTGGAACCAAGAGACAAATTGGTTAGTGTGCTCCTCAAATTGGTACAATTAATCGAACAAGAATAAATTTGGACACATGCAATTGTGTCATTTCCAAAGTGGGAATTGAAGATTTTGGGACACCTTTGACATGAGGTGCAACTATTGTATAAGTTGTAGTGGAATAAGTCGAAGAGTGATCATGAGGTGTCTCAAGACTTTAGGGTGTCAAACTGAATTCGATATTATCCGTCGGTTAATTTATTTTTTAATTATATTAAATGTAAACGAATTGAATACTTTATTTATTTTTATTTAATTCATCTTCGATCCACCCATATTCTATTGGACCTGCCCGTTTGTTGCTCCTGCAGTGGAATAAGTTGAAGAGTCTCAAGACTTTAAGGTGTCCGACTGATGTTCCGGGGCAAATTTATACCGTAACTTATGGATTTATATAAATTTAGTAACTTTCGCTTAAGTTATGTATATGAATATTAACAACTAAATATAAGTAAATATTGACTGTGAACCTATTAGTATTGTATATTAACTTAAGATGCTGTAGAAACCTCGGGAGTCAAAATGAACACGCATGTTACCTATTGTATTGGATCTTCAGCCAAGCATTCTACCTTTTTTGAATCGGAACTAATACCACTGCGTTGCGCTCGAACAGTTGAGCGGTCGTCGATGTCCATTGAATTCGTTATACCTTTGATAAGATGAATTATGAGTTTATACGTGCGGACTATAGTGTTGTCCAATATTACAACTAGTTGATTAATGCGCACAAAAGCTAAGAAAAAAATTCTATACATAGGATAAGAGTAAGAATAAGTATTAGTTTTAAAGTCTACATCTACGATGATTTTAGGTCATTCTCACCCCTTATTTGATGGCTAACATTTAGATGTGTATTTTTGACTAGATTTGAGTTCGTATATTATCATCTCTTAGAAGTAGTTCTTTGTATTTATCTCTTATTTCGGTATATGTGTAATAGCATTTTGACAAATTTAATATTCTTTAAATGTAATATAGTCACACTACTCTAATTGAAAAAATAAAAATAAATTAATAAAAGTCAAATATTCTTCTTCAAAATAATTCGTTATTATCTAACATCTAACGACTTGGACATTGACAATTGTCACGTCATTCCAAGTTTCTTAAAATGAGACTTATTCCTAAACATAGAGATGCCCATGAAATTGGAGAGTGAACATGATAAACTTTGTTTCTTTGGCTTATCGTAGTCATGTAATTAGTTGTCATAAATAATACTCCAATGTAAGCTAAGAAATTAAGGGCAATATATATATATATATATATATATATATATATATATATATAAAATTTCGTACTAACTATGTTGTTGCCAACATATTCTACCCTGAGAAGAAGTTAAGGTTATTTTTTAGTTATTCGGTGTCGAAATTCACTGATCCAACTCATCTGAATTTGTATCGTAAAAATTCTATTATAGAAGTTTTTACCAATCATTATCTAAGAAAATTTCATTTTTAGAGTTTGAAATTGAAACCTCTAGTTAAGAATGGAGAAAGCTTTGATAAAAGATATTAAGGGGTCATTTGGTAGGCTGTACTAAGTAAAATAATCCTTGTATAAAAATTTAATCTGTCCAATACAATGTTTGGTTGCTCAATTCAATTTATGCATACCTAATACATGGATTACTTATACCTCACAGGAGAGCTTAGCTAATACCAAGGAAACCAAGGGATTACTAATCCCTGCATTAACTATACCTGGATAAGTCCCTAAAATTACTAAACCGCCCCTCAAACCCTTTTCCTAAATTTCTTTATATACAGAGAGAAGAATATTCAACGGTATAATTATAAAGAAGATTTTGAACAGTTTTAAACCAAACACAAGCTTAGATTATACATTGCATAGCTAATTTTTAATACAATGAACCAAACACTTGATAAAAAACAATCTCAGCACTACAACTCCTGCATTACTAATCCGTGCATTACTAATCCGTGCAGGGTTGGATTGCTCGTGTGTCCAGGGGACAAATCCTATTTGAAATGGATGGTGTTTGAGGGAGGGGAGTCGACTGACTGACAAGGAACTGACAGAAGGGGAAAAGAGGAGTGAAACCATTCGACGGAGTTGGAAAGGTGGTGCGGGTTCATCTCTCTCGACCAGTTCAGGTTCAAGGGAGGGTGATCGAGGGGACCCAGACTTTCGATCTCTTCTGTATGGCGGGAGCTTTCGTATCAAGAGTGTGTTGGGGAGGCCAGGGAAGATGGGTGAATCAATGGGCTCATTTCCTTTCTTTCTCACTCCAGCTGCTTCCTTTTGAGCTAGTCAAGCAGGCGTTGAACACGGACTGAGACTCTCCCGCCCCTTTGACAGCAATTCCTGCACTTGACGTCGGATCTCCTCATTTGAAAATGGGGATAAGCGTTTCCAGAACGAACAAGAAAAGGGTTGAGAAGGGGGAGTTAGCAAAGTTAGACAAGATTGGAATGGGCATAGGGAAGTGGATGAATTCTTGGAAAAAGAGGGACTTGAGCGCCTGAAGTCACGAGAGAAGGACGCCATTCATTCCTAGATTCCCGTCACTACGGACTGATTGTCCCTACCTAACTACATGGTAGTGGTCTAGTTTACTAATTCCTACATTACTAATTCCTACATTACTTGTGTTCATACCAAACGACCCTAACACGCAATTTTGCATTTGGAAAAAAGAGAACAAATTAAGATCCACAATATATATCTAGAAACTAATACACCTTTTGATCTCCATTATTAGGCAAGAGGAATATCGTGGAAGTTAGTCCAATTTGGGGCATCAGATGTAGACAAACAAAAAGTAAACAAGAGTTTCAGAGAAAACAAACACTCAAAGCAAGAAAGAGACAAAATATTGGATAATATTCTCTGGTATGAAACCATTATTAAATAAAGATTTTAGATAGAGAGAATGAATGGTATTGAATTGATCTTGTTCTTTTTTGTGACATTAGAGGTTGAAAATTCGATATAGATATCTTTAGACACTATCTTCTAATGTAATACTTCCTCCTATCTTTTTATTTGTCACTTATAATTTAAAAAAAAAAAAAGTGGTTCAAAATACTGTCATATAAGAAATTCAAGAAGGCATTAAGTTTTTTCTAATTTCAATCTTATTATTACAAAAAGACAGGCTTAAATTCATTAATTACTCATTTGAGGAACTGTTTACCCTTAAATCCGAGTAACAATTGAATTTGTTCGTAGTGCTAAGGATGTACGAATTGATTTGATACAATGTAAGATATAATGTAAATCAATTGAATTTTAATAAGCAAAATAACGATCAAACCGTTGTATTTGAATGAATTGCTGATAATGGAATAAAACACAATAATGGATGATTGATATTGATAAATGACAGTTGAAATATTTAGTGTTTTTCTCGATACCGTGTTGTTTTACAATGAAGGTAGATACCCTTCTTATAGGTAAAAGGAGACTCCTCAATATGGTAAAAACCTAATTACAAGATAAAATCCCTTCATTACAAGATAAAATCCCTTCAATTACGGGATGGAATTCCTAAAATAATGGCTTAACGTCTATAACGGTTGAGATCTTCACTCCCGCCGAGATATCAGGAATCCACGAGATATCCGGTTGAAACTGATCTTTCGTTACGAGGTGTGCCTTTGCCGACCGATGCCGATTGCCTTATCTCGGTTGCTCCAGTTTCGTACCCGTCTTGCTGACCCCGGATTGAAGCAACCCGGTCTTGCATCGTGCCCGGACTCGACCCTCCTTATGCAGTCGATTATATCTGACCCAATACAGGAAGAAATAAGGATAATTTAGGTGAATACACTTTATGACTTTAACGATATCTTGATGAGTACTCAAAACCCTTAAACGACAGATAAAAAAGACTAAAGAAAGTATCGTTTTTTAAACTCGTATATATCAAATTGTTCAAACAAGCACATCTAGTTTTGCTTATAAGATAATTCTTTGATTTTGCTTAATATTTGATGCAATAGTTTGATTATCAAACTAGGAAATGTTGGACTAGGTTAAGTAGATAATATATCATATTGAAAAAGCATATTATAATTTATCATACATGAAAGATGAGATTAGTAAGCTGAAATATCAAAGAAGTTATAATTTGTGTCAATGCATGAGTTACAAGAATTCTTTTATTTTGGTCAGCAATTCACTCCTAATAATAAATTGATAAAGAAAATTCGAGATATTATTCATAAAGCATATCCCATATCAAAATTAAGTATTTCTTTATAAGGAACGTTTTATCCTTATACGTGTGTGTGAACGCTACGCTAATTAAATTTAATTCAATCAATTAGTCTCATATATCATACGTTAAAGAAAAAAAATATCGATTGTGTGGTGGATTATAAATAAAACTCTTATTTTACATGTCAGATGTACAAAGTTTGCTATTTATCACACTCATTAATTCGGTCCATTCGCTATATATCATCATATACTTAGGTCCTCTCCACCTACAAAATAAATTTAATGAAAATTAAATAGGAGGGGGGGAGGGTTTGTAAAAGTATGGGTGCTACATTCTACTGTTATATTCATGACGGTTTTGTCATACATTATCTAAGTCCAAAATCATCATACCACAAAAACCGTACAGATTAAATTAAAACATTTTAGACCATGAATAGGTGTGCTATGATGTGATTCCTCCCATCTTAATTATAGGTCTTGAATTTGCATTTTGAGCATGAAGAAGTGAGAACCTATTGTTAGAAAGCGTTTTACTCATATGATGGGTCTAACCGATCAAAATTTAAATCCGTCGATCAATAGATTTTGAATATTTCACCAACTTCGGTAGCATTATAATGACTAAAATTCGAGTTTAGCCAAATTAAGTAATTTTTGTTCAAAGGTATATTTGATTAAAAAAAATTCATTAAATATGTTCACATATTAAATTTAGAATTCAATTATTAGCATATAAAATTATCGTTATAAAATTCAAAATATATAATTCACTAGCTTTTTGTATTTTCTTCTTTATGTTGACATGATAACGTTGTTCCAATATAACGATTATGCAAATATTAATTTGTATTTTATTAAAATTCCTTCTCCAACCAAAATTGTACTAAACTGTGGACCACACAGGTTTAAGTTTATGCAGTTAGACTTTATTAATCTAAAATGTAGAAAGTAATATATAGATAAAATAAAATAAGATATATAAAACTAAACTATATCCTGTGAGCTTGCTTATATTATCGGTCTTATACTAATAAAGAACTGAAGGAGGATTGCTAGTGCCGGAGCTAGTATTTTATCAAAGGGATGTCAAAATGTTAAAAATAAAAATAAAATAAGCACACTAAAAAGTTGAAAAAAGCAATGAGATTCAACATATACTATACGTCATAATATTTTATACCTAACTATAAAGCGTATTTTTCTTGAATTGTCAATTGACACCCTTTTGCATAAGGCTCCGCTACTGCTGACAGCTAATGTAAAACTTATTAATTCATGATAAATCTAACTCATATTGGAGGCTTATGCTTGTGTTATTGGGTATATAATTGTTATCTCTATTATTAAAATAAGTTTATGCTAACCAAATTCTTTTTTCTTGTTCATCTTCATTTTGCCTTTATTCAACCAAAAAAAAAAAATAACAAAAAACCTAATTGTAGCATATTCAATTTTAAAGTTCTTTGTTATTCTTACAAGTCACTTCCTATTCTACATAAAATTGAATTTGGACTTGCAAAGATGCTATTTGTATTTGTTATATCTATTTGTGCGTCAACCATAACGAATTAAGTCTATGGCATTATCAAGCATTGTGGTATGATGGATATGACTACACCTTTGATCAGAAGTATCGGGTTCAAGTCTTTAAACTCAAAAAAAATTCTGAACAAGGCACTTTCTTTTTAATGGCCGTTTGCGGCAAGAATTCGAATTAGTCACGATCCGAGCAAGAAAAATCTAAATAAGGCGCTTTCCCTTTAATGGGCCTCACGCTGCACGAATTCGGATTAGTCGAAATCCAATCAAAAAAATTGAAATAGACGCTTTCCCTTTAATATATTGTTGGGCCATGAATTCGTATTAGTCGGGACCCAAATACTAGTACAACAAACAGAAAATATTTTTTTTATTTTATTTTTGGGGAATGAAAAGTATTTACTCTACGGCGGCAATAAGTACATATTAATCATTTTTATTTCTGAAATGAGCACTATAACCTATAAGTTGCTTCAACTTGATGATATTTTGGCTTTTCCTTTAATTGCAATGTCTGCAAATCTTTTGCAATCTTATACATTCAATTTAGAGAATCAACATTCAAGTTGCTATAAGCCTATGTTTTAGCCACCTTTTTCTCCATAAAGATGGTCTACACATCCCACCTCTACCCCCCTACGATTTTACTCATTAATAAAAAATTAAAAGTATAACTACACAAAACGTGATTATTTAGAGTTTCTAGACTAATAATGCGGATACGGATCGGGAGTCCTGCAGCAATAATAAAGTTATTTTTGTAGCACTTATAGATCATGAGTTCGAACAGTGGAAGCAATCACGTCTGATGCTTGCATTAAGATAGTCTGTTTACATCACACACCTTGAGATGCGGCTCTTCCTTGAACTTGCGTTAACGCACAATTGTGCAGCGGGCTACCTTTGTCCCTTTAGACTGTGAAACTTGCTGACACGACTAACCAAGTAGGTTTACTACTTGTTTTCCTGATGCCTTTTACAATTATGCTACCCCTTTATATAGGGAGGGGAATGGGTCTTATACAAGGTGTAAAAACCTATCTACGAGGTAAAATATCCCTTGAATTACTTACTTCAACGTCTTTGCTGATTTTCGCCGTGATTCCCCCCAAAATATTTACGTATCATGGGATTTCTGGTCCTTCTGTTACGCAAATCTAATAATTTTACCCTAGGGCATTTTACCCTAATCGGCCTCAACGATCTCATCTCGGACATCTTGGCTTCGAATTCCGTTCCGATGTCATCTGGTCTCGACCTTCATTCCTTAATGTCTCGATCCTAACCTATCGAGTAGTAATTCTGATCGACACCAACCGTACAAATTCGAACCAGATATTCCTTATGCAAGCGACCGAATTCGACCCCATATACTACTAAAAAAAAGCGCTCGCTATCTAGAAGTTTTTCATTCCCTAAACTTGAACGTGTGTGGCCGAGGCCCACTAATGGAGATAAAACTTTTATCATTAATGATAATTAATTGATATAAATTATTACGTTAATATATTATTTTACTATACTAAATTAACATGATTTGGCATACCTATCGACCATAAAGCTCTTCCCTTTTTTTTTTTTTTAAAAAAAAAAAGATCCTTCAAATTGGATAAATAATCCTAATGTGAACATAACAAAAGTATAGGATCTTCTACTTTTAATATGTATATTTAGAAAATCTATGATAATTACTAAACCAGCCGGCCTTAGTTCATACTGTTATTAGCCTTCTAGTGCCTAATTATAATAATAATAATAATAATTACAAGAATTAATAACAAAAATAAAATAAGGAAAACGTTATCATCAATATCTCTCTTCAGAATGGATAAAGTGGGACCCATTTATCCAATTGCCATCTGGCTATTTTTGGTAGGTCCTACAAGTCGGCCTGTTAATGGATAACTATCTAATACAACCCAAAAAAAAAAAAGAGGAATAAATTTAACAGTTGAAAGAGATATATTAAAAATAGAAAAACTAGATTTTTTTTTTTTTTTGTTTAGGCCCCCTCTGTCACAAATTATGACGTAGGCTCGGTTACTTGGGTCGACCTTAGGCGGGCGCGCTTTCAAAGTGCACGAAAGTGCTAAGATTAAATAATTTTTAAAAAACAGAAAAGTGTTTGTTTTTTAGACAGAATAAAGAATAAATGTCACATAAAATATACAAAAGAAATACTCCTAACATTTTAAATCTAAATTGAATTGTTGCAAAAAAATAATATATAAGAGTAGTTACTCTACTCGTTCTAATTTGTACAACACTCTCCTCAGTTTGGAACTGTCCAAAATGTCAAATATCATTACATTTTATAACTTTTTTACTAGTTTCAAAATTTTAAATAATTCTAATTTTTATACTTTAATACAATATTTTTCTATCAATTTGACCAGTCAACCATTATTTTATTTTAAAGCTATCACTAAAAACTTAGTCAAAATTAACATCTTTAATTTTGTTTCTAGTTAATTCGTTGTATGAAATTATTTAACATTATCAGTAAATTATTCAAATAATATTTTAACTTTTTAAACTCTAATATCAGAGGTTATGGGTTCGAGCCTTGTGATAACAAAAATCCTACAAAGAACACCTTTCTGATGGGTGTTATGTGGTACAATTCATTAGTCAGCGATCGTGTTGGTATATGAGATAAGAATAATAATTCCGGAATAAGTTTGGGATTAATATTATTTTATGGTCGGTTTGGGTATTAGTCAATCCAGGATAACTTTTACACTAAAATGATGGATTAGTTATCTCATTTAGAAGGTGGGATAACAAATTCCATTAAATATCGCATAGGCGCATCGTCTGCAATATCACAACATTGTATCAAACAACCCCTTAGAGTAAATCAAAAACTATTTAAAATTAAAAACATGTCATAGAAAGTACTCTCTCATATCCAGTTTATGTGAACCTATTTCTTTTTTGGTCCGTTCCAAAAAAAATGATCTCTTTTTAAATTTGAAAATAATCTAGCTTAAACTTCCAATTCTACCCTTAATGAGAAGTTTTTATAACTACACAAATACTCTCGACCACTTTTTGATTTGTTTAGGACCAAAAATTTTAAAATTTTTTATTTTTTCTTAAACTCCTTATCCAATCAAATAGATTCACATAAATTAAAAATGAGGCCGCGGATTTCTGACCTCCTAGCCAGAACCATATGGGGGAAACCCATCCCGCACCAATGCTGCTTCTATCTTTTTTCCCAGCAGCATTTGTTTCTCCAAAATACCCAAAAAGGGCGGGAGGTGCCTGGCCTCATTCCTACCAATGAAATAGAACGACAATCGCCGTTGAAGATCTATCCTCCTTTGGATATCAGGAAGGAGAGGTTGCGCTAATTCCGGAACGAGGATCTTGCGTGAAATGGACGTAACCTCGGGCTCGGAAAGGCGTGATTCTGATTTTCTCGGAGGAGAGAAATCAAAAGCGCCAGACGAGGAACCCCTTCCCCATCGCACGCGGCAGAGGATGACATAAAAAGTGTAGTAAATAAATATCCAAACAGTACATAGATCTTACTGTTACAACTGTCATTACAGACCCACAAAAAGTAGCCACGTGTACAACTTAACGACCACTCTCAGGGATAGAGGATTTTTAGTTAGGTGACGTGTTTGGTAACCGAAATACATGTCGTAATTGAACACGTCAAAGCGTGAAGTGGATTTAAAACTTAAAAAAGGAGTCAACGGCAAAAACGAAAAAGTGGAAGTGCAGGGGTCCGTGATATTCTATTTACATTATATCTGTCCCAACCAAATTGGACATTGCCGCGTTTGGCTTCTAAGCACGACAAGTGTCGAATTGTAAGTGTGGGGTTCTCGTGCTTGCATGGACTAGGAAGATATTTCAAGTCCATTGTAATTGAGGTAGAGGCCCAAATCGAATTACGGGTTCAGTCGAATTACGGATTCGGACGAATTCAGTATATTTTGTTCAACGTGTATTTGATATTTTAAATTTATAAAATATGTATTTGATATTTTAAATTCATAAAATATGTATTTGATATTTTAAATTCATAAACTTGCCAACTTAAAAATCTTTTAATCCCGATTGACCTGTTTTTTACGGCTAGTGAACGGAAGCCCCCTTTATCAAGCAAGAGGAAAGCAGCTCTTCCCATGGCAGGTTTTGGAGTGCCTGTCAAGAGTGTTAGCGCATACCCCCAGGGTGATCATCACCAGGGACGTATTTAAGGGGGGTTCCTTGGGGCACGTGAATACATGCTCCCCTCTTTAAATTATGTATAGTAATATTTTTTTTAATTTTTTAAAATATATGTGTGTGCACCCATTAAAGTATTATATAATGTGATGGTTATTAGGTGTATCTCTCTAGGTGAGGTTGTGAGTTCAAATCTGATCTCAATCTTGTTGTTTTTTCCTCTCTTTTTTTCTAGAACTAGACGCCCACGAGAGATGGGCGTGTCTGGTATTATTTTTGCGTATTAATTAAGTACTTTTTCTTTTCAATTCTTTTTTATTTGGTTTATTCTTCAAAATTTCACACTTTGAAATTCTTATTCTTCTTTTGTCGTTGTGAAATCTTATATGATTAAACAAAATATGTATATTAAAACTAGTAGTAGTGTATGATGTAGCATATGGTCAATGGGTTCAACTGATTCCAATATTTTTAACGTGAAAAATAGATATAGATGTAAGAAAATTACTATTTTAAAAAAAATTGAACTTATAATTCCAAAAGTGTAATGGGTGCGAAATCGTAAGAACTAAAGGTTGAACCCATAAAATTTATATTCTGGATCCACCTCTTCTTACTAGTCATCCATCCTCTCAAAATCTTGGATATGCCTCTGATCATCACTAGTTGCACCTCATATCTCGATGAAGGTGATGTTGAAGTAGAAAGAAGGCTAATAAACGGATAAGAAGTTTTAAAAACAATTAAGGATTTTAAAATTTGTAATTTCATATATGTCATGGAAATTTGAATAATTGTCACGCCTCTTTTTTTTCGAGGGATACAATTAAAGTGACATTATTCGAAATTGGATTATTTATTTAATTCAGAGTAGCCACTTGGAATAATTATTATGGTGTCCCAAGTCATCGGTTTATTTTAAAATCCCAAATTGAGAAAATTGATCATATTTATGGTTTGCGAACACAAAAGATCGGGTAAGGAATTCTGTTTACCCGAGAGAAAGTGTGAGGCGCTCCCGAGTTTTGTGGTTTTAGCACGGTCGCTTAACAATTAATACTTGGCCTAATTATCTGATTTATTACCTGTTTTAAACCTATTGTGTATTTTACCTTTGACCGCTTTTAATTATTTATTTAAATCGCTTTTTAGTAATTATGGAGTTATTTCTTGAATAAGTTACGATGTCGTGCACTTGTCATTTGGGTGCACATTGCAAACCGGGCCACGCGAAACGCACCTGTAATTTACAACATGTTTATTATTATTATTTGAAGTTATGGTCGAGTAGCGTGAAATACACACTTGAATTGGGATTTTCGTATCGTGACTACGCCACGAGAACCGTACCATAGTCACGATGATTTATTAATCGCGCCTAAAGCAACTAGCGCGCGTTCATGAGTTATTATCTTAAACTACTTTGAGATTGGGTGTGAGGTCATGAGTTATGAAAATTATTGTAGAAGAATGTGAGCATAATGTCTAAAGCAATGCTTGGAATCCCAAGCTTATGATTATTGTCGAAAGAAACTTGTTGGTTCATGAGAATTCTAAAGTTGATAATTTCAGCTAAAAGAGTCAAATTCAATGCAATTGACATTTGATTCATACTACTAAAATTATATTCTTAGAACACCAAACCAATAAGTCAACTAAACATTAGAGTTTCAAATTTAACATTATATAATGAATCAATAACATTTAAGCAAGAGGAGTCTATCACTTTAAACCCAGACTAGTATATTGGTGATTCTAAGCTATAAAATATCACAGGGTGAACATGTCTGCCCTTTTTCTAACTGACCCGTTATATCATGGATTAAAATACATCCTAGTTCAAAGTTTTAGGCCGAGGACTTGGGCCTCTAAATTGGACCCAGCGATATTAACTAGTGAAGAATTACATATTCAAAAATCGATTAACAGTCCAAATTGACATAACGAAAAAAGCAAATTTACATCATGCTAGTCATAACATAGACTACACTACTCCATTAGCACAAATCCAACTCTATGCTTTCACTTTTTGTTCGAATCTTCCGGACAGAAGGCACCTCTAATGGTATGATACTTCTTTCTCAAAACCTCTGTTTGATTTGCAAAGGGATAGCCACTGGGCTATCCTTGGAAATTAACTTGGTTTTACCCACAGACAAACAACAACAATATATTAAAGCATAAATTTCATCTTAAAGCAACTAAACCCTGGTTCAGAATAAGCAAACTCAAACAACATTGAAAATATTTTCACTAGCAATCTATTATGGAGAAATAGTTTCAAACAAATTTAACAACTAAAATACTGTATGCATGAATCAAACTCAGACTTCATTCTTAAACTCAAAATAAGGTAGAGCAAATGTGAATCTACATACCTAATAGCAGAAATAACTGAACAAAAGCCTAATGAAGTGTGGGAGTGGAAAGATGCAGCTCAACAGCACAGGAACAACAGACTATTTGCACGTAAATCCAACAAACTAGCCAAATAAAGGCTGAGAAATGAAGAATGAAACCCAGCAATCCAGAATCAACAAAGAATCCGCAACTTGTTAACCCAAACAACTTTAAAGAAAAGTTCAGAAATTTTCGCAACTAAACAAAATCAGAGACAGGTTTTAATCTTTTTTTTTTTTTCTGTGAGAAAACAGTAAAGATGAAGGGATTTG
>MCJB01025158.1:13599-25521 GCA_002018475.1 Nicotiana obtusifolia | reverse complement strand
GGGGGGGATGGGGACTGTATGGTGTTAAATTGGGGTCATTTGATGTGGCGCCAGCGGCGGGTGTTCTTGAGTGATAGGAGGTGGCTAGGGTAAGAGAGTTAGAGAGATGAAAGAATGAGGGGTTTGTTTAGGATCTGGAGGTGGTTTCGGACAAATATAAGAAAATTGGGTGATGAGTTCGTGATCGTTGAATTAAGGGAGATAAAGGGGTAATATTAGCTAGGTTAATTAGGTGCTCACAATAATAATTAATTGTAAACTATGAGCATCTTTATCATATGTTAGGCAAGGTACAATTGATTAAGAGTATTTTGTTTGCTATTCAAGTCTTCTAGTCCCAAATTTTATTTTGCCAATGAAAATTATACATTTGATAACATGGGAAAAATGTGTTATTCAAGAGTAGCTAGAGGCCTAAACTTTCTAGATATACAAACTTGGAATAGGGCTGCCATTTGCTATAATAATTAGGCAACTCATACAAGAAGTATATTGCAGGGGGACAATGAAGAGTAGATTAGCAAGAGGTTTGGAACAATTTGATTTTTTTCCTTGTTAGATGTTGAGCTGATGTAATAGGATAATTTTTTAGTCCATAAAATATTTATAATTGTAAAAAAAAGGTTCTTTATTGACTGATATTTTTATTTCACATTATTTTTGTTTCATAAAATCTATACCTATAGAATTTACTAACCGGCTGTTCTGTAGAAAGAAAATTAGTTGAACTTAATAAAAATCAAAAATAAAATAAAAAATCCAAAAAAAAACTCACAACAATATGTTGGTTAGAAGTTTGGTGGGACTAGCAGGTTTGGGGCAATTGTCCAAATCATGCTTTTTGTTTTGTACTGTAGAGTTATACTTGGTCATAAAAGTCTCTTTATTTACCAAAAAAAAAAATTAATTGTAAACTATCTTATTAAAAATAAATTGAGATTTTTAAAATTTCCTTGGACAAACTAATAGAAAGAAGGCATGCACATGAAATGGGATAAAGGAAGTATTTTTTTATGCGAAGGTAATAATGTTAGTAAAGAGGCAAATTTTGAATTTAACTTTAACCGGTTTAATTCTTAGACAATTACAACTGAATTCATTATATCTTATAATTTTGAATTCATAAATTTAATATTTTTAATTCCCTTTGAGTATTAAGACTGACCAATCTACTAACGTCGGCTCTAAATAAATATTCTAAACCAGCACAAGACATTTATATTCTTTTGGGCAAAAATGCACAAATTTTTTAATTAAAATGGAGTTTACTTGACTCTTTTTTTTTCTAAATAAATGAGAAATCATATTAATTAAATAAACCAATTTTCATGAAAAGATAACGGTATTGATAAGTCTAAGGTTGAACGACTAGAGAATAAAATTAATAAATAAAGAAAAACAAAAGGTTAATAAATAAATAAAATTAATAAATAAACAATAGTGTTTGTGGAAAAAATCAAGCTTTGCGTCTTTGTGTTCTTTACTTGGATGGCCTATGTTTGTGTTCGCAATGCTTTTAGGTAGGGAATATTGACTTCTTTTATTTATTTATTTTTGTTATTAAAGTATTGGGAGAAAAAGAAACAACCTAGTCAATATTGGAGATCGTCATTTGAAAAAAGAATTAAAATAATTAATGAGTGTATTTGATTAAAATATAGTTTTATAGTATAGTGCACTAATTATATATTGTAATTTTTAAATATATTCTCGCACGTTCAGGATTAGACATTGTGGAGCGTGAACAAAATAGCAAGGGGACATGATATTGGATAAACCTAAGAGTACGAATAGATTAGGATATGACACCAAGTTAAGAGAATAAGCAACTTATAAGCTAGCTAGTTCAAACATGCCCTTGTACTATATGAAATTGAGCATATTTATCCTTCGTTAATACTTTAGCCTATACATGCCCTTACCGTCACATAGTTGGTCCATATATGCCCTTACCGTCATGAAATCCACCCAAACTAATTAGCTCTTTCGTTAATTGTACTAAAGTGTATTACAAACACTATTTTCTTTTTATTAGTACTTTTTTTTTTACCTTTCTCTTTTCTTTATTCTTTGTTCTTTTCTTCTCCTCTTTTTCCTTTTTCTTTCTTTCATATCCGATTTTTTCCATTGCTAATGCCTTCTCCATTTTCGTCACCAATTTCACTTGACAAAATTCATGAATTCCTGCTAATTTTACTATCACAAACTCCATAAGTTCTTCTGACCTGAAGGAGATAAAAATTATCGGAGAAATTTTTTCGGTGGTGTTAATTGGGTGAAGGTAGGATATGATTATTCAAATTTTAAAGGTCTTGTTCCCTTCATATCTGAAGCTCCACAAAAAATAACACCTTCAAAATCTGAATAACCATATCCTACCTTCACCAAATTAGCACCACCAAAAAACTTTCTCCGACAATTTTCATCTCCTTCTTTTCAAAAGAACTAGAGCCTTCTTGTTAGGAAGCTTTTGGTGGTGTAGGTTTGATTTTTCAGAATAAAATCACGTGAAATTGGTGAAGGAAATGGAGAAGGCATCAGCAATGGAGGAAATCAGCTATGGGAGAAAAAAATAGAGAAGAAAAGAAAAAAGAAGAAAGAAAAGAGAAAGGTAAAGACAAAAAATACTAATAAAAATGAAATAGTGTTTGTAATACACTTTAATACAATTAAAGGAAGAGCTAATTAGTTTGGATGGATTCTGTTTCGAAAAGGGCATATATGGACCAATTATGTGACGGTAAGGGCATCATACATGGACCAACAATGTGACGGTAAGGGCATATATAGACCAACAATGTGACGGTAAGCGCATATATGACCAACAATATGACGGTAAGGGCATATATAGACCAACAATGTGACAGTAAGGGCATATATGAACCAACTATGTGACGATAAAGATATATATGAGCTAAAATATTAACGAATGACAAATATACTCAATTTCGTATAGTACGAAGACATATTTGAACCTTTTCCGTTTTATTTATTGTTAGAGTGGAGTGGTTCTTGGTTATCCATATTGGTACAAAAGCTTATCAAACTAAGTAAATAAAGCAGAATTGAAATGAAAACCAAAATATACAGCTATATGTAGTCAAAATTTTAATTGCTCTTGATTCTTGAAGATCTAGTATAATAATATCGAATCTAATAAATTATTGCATGAAAGTCAAAATTTACTGCTAAAGTTAGACAAAAGCTTTAAATTGTCAAAAGTTGTTAAATTGACCTTATCCAGCTTTCATCAATCATATATATAGGTGCCTAAGTAATTTACTTTATGTCAAAATGGCAGAGAGGTAATTACCTTGAAATGGTCCAAATTTGAAATTCGAATATCGTCCATTTGTAATGAGGATTTGATAACATAAAGTTTTTAAACTAAAATAAATAAATTTTTGAACAAAGAAAAAAAAGACTAATATATATCCTAATTTTCAAATAAAGAGTTTACTTAATAAAAGTAGTGCGATAGTATCAAATCGATAGATAACTTATTATTATTATTATGGGGTCGGATACGATCGATTGCACAGGGAGCATCGGTTTTGGATCTTGAAGATCGGCGTCGATTGAGGTCGCCCTCCTGTAGGTCGAGACCGGCACATCGAGAAGGGAAGCCCGAGGTCGGATGTCATCAGAATGAAGCTCGAAGCCAAGGCATTCGAGATAAGGTTATCGAGATCGGTCCGGATAAAGCATCTTATGGTAAAAATATCAGATTTACATAACGGAAGGGCTGGAAATCTCGTGACATGTAAATATCTCGGCGGAAATCATGGCCCAAATCAGCAAAGACGTTGAACCCAATAATTTTAGGGATTTTTTACCCTGTAATTAGGTCTTTTACCTTGTATAGAATTCCTTTTCCTTCCTATATAAATAGGGAGCCCTACTGTAAAAGAGGACACGATCAATATACAAACATTTAGCATATTTTAACTGTTTTCTTCGTCAAATACTGATTTCATTCTTGTTCATTCAACCACAGCTAAATTACTCAATATCGGTGGTTTGATTACTCTCTTACTTATTGAATTTAGCCTTTATTTATTGTTCATTCTTTAATTGTATCAGGCCAAGTCACGTATCTTTAAAATCACATGCAATTTTAATTGTTACCCGTAATTAAGGATAAACAATTATTATTATTATTATTATTACTATTATATTTTTACATAGATTTAACCGTCAACAATATTTTTTTTCTAATACCGTTTGACCTTAATATGAAAATCAATTACACATAATCAAGAGGAACATATAAACTGAGACGCTAATTACCGCATTAACGTTAATACAATAGTCTAAAACTTCATCCTTTTATAACCTATCCTTTTCCCCTCCCCCATTCTTTTATTTTAATCTCTCTAATTAAATTAGTTACCATTTTACTAATTAACGGTCAAAACTACTGGATAATCATTAATTAACGTAAATTAAAGTTGCAATTTGCTTGGAACGGCGGGGCTGGCCGTTACACAGGGAGTGAAATGAAGAATATAGCGAACAATATATCACTGATGAAAAATAAAAATTATATATATATATATATATATATATAACTACCAAAAATGCTGGAATTAGCTATAAACTTCGTCGCTAATCTGTCGCTAAATCGTTTGTAGTCAATATAATTTCTTGCAAATTTGTCGCTAATAAAATTAGCAATAAATTTTTCTATTTAACTGCATATTTTTCCGTCGGTAATTCATATATTTTTTTAATAGTAATAAATATCGCATATCTAATTTGTAAGGTAGTAACTCTTCCACAAAAAACGCAAGCAATTCTGTCAAGATCTTTTTGTTAGTTGGGAGAAGAATCCGCTCGAATCGAATTTTTTGAGAAACGTATCAAGAGAGATTATATTCAAACTAATAAACTACCAGCAATTATACTGTATAGGGTTTTTATTATCTATATTATAGGCTTTTCAGGTATTGAAACACGTGATAAACAATACTACCTCCTGTCCAAGATAATTGTCATTTTGTTCAAATTAGTTTAGTTTAAGAAAACAGGAGTCGCATTAGAAATTAAGAAGTCATTAATTAGTTTTTCTCCAAATTATACGTCAAATTTTTTTTTATTCCAGTTTAGCCCTTGTGGAGAATTTACACGTTGATCACTTTTTTTCTTTTGGATTGTTTGGCATTATTTCTAGGAGGGAGAAGCAATACGACAGAAACATATTGTATGGGATCAAACTCGGGACCGCCTACGTATGGATAAATCGGGCTCGAGTTTATACGGTTGGTATCAATTATGATTACTGCTCGGTAAATCGAGGTCGAGGTACCAAAGGTCGAAGATCGATACCGAATAACATCGAATCAGAATACGAAGCCATAGTGCCTAAGATGAGTCCATCGAGCTCGATTACGAAAAATATCCTAGGGTAAATTATCAAATTTGAATGACGAAAGGACCAAAAATTCCGGAAATCATGGCATCAATCAATAAGACCGTTAAATCAGCAAATCAAGAGATATTTTACCTTGTAAACAGATTCGTGCCTTGTATAAAAGATTATCCCCACACTATATAAAGGGACAATGTAATTGTTCAAAGGCATCTCACGGAACAATCATCAATATAAATAAAAGAAATCTGTTTTTATTATTTTATACATTACTTTATTCGTTTGGTTCCATTTATATTTATTGTTCATCTTAGAAGAATCACTCAAGGCCAGGATTATTCAAGGCTTGTGGTTGCATTTCTTCTCCATTTATTTACTGACTTTAATTACCGTTACATTATTCATTGCTTGTATCAAACTAAATCACGTATCTTTAAAACCACATATAAATTCAATTGTTATCCGAAACTAAGGGTAAACACATATAAAAACAAAAAAGAAACTGTTAAATTCTCTTTTGACTATGTTAACTTAAAAAATCCACAGATATAGAACTTGTTGTTAAAGCCAATGAAAAAGTGATTTGGTGGTGAATTATATATATAATGTTATCATTTAAGTGATTAATTTGTGTAAAAACTTAGTATATATATCAATGTATAGAAGTTAAATTACATATTATATAAGTTACATTTCATTCGGTCGATTTTAAATGTCATTTTAATTAATCCCCAATGTGGAATTTCCCACCAAAAATTCTGATTAGTCGGGCCTCAAAGTAGATACTAAATATCGACTAGGAAATTAAAAAAAAAAAGCCGCTTTAATCAAACAAATTTGATCTAAAATAAGTGCCGTTTCAAAAAAATACTAAGAAGGCTTAACTATTTTTTGTCGAATCCTGCTCATGCTCAAATAAATTATTTTAATACAATCTATACTATATTAAAAGTACTAAGGCTCTTAGCGAAATATCGTTCATATTTTTTACCCTTTAAAGTTAGAGTTCTCACTGGATAAAATAGTCATTTTATTATTTTCTTAATATTTATTTAGGACTTCAAATTCGATTAAAATTTTGGTCATTAAATCTTTTGCTATTGAATTAGGTAGAAAGTCCTAATATTTAGAAATTTAAAATTAATTAAAATTAAACTTTTAACAAAATACACGCGCATCGCCCGTACCTAAAGACTAGTTTACCAAGAAGCCTCTTAACAGTTATTACTTATTTTAAAGATATGTAAAATTTAATTTAGATAAATTTCTCATATAATTAGTGTATTTTTATTAATATGTTAAAATCTTAAACTACGTTTGAAAATAGATTGGAAATAATAATATCTTACATTTTTTCTTAAATATTTTTCTTTTTTTCTTTTTCTCATAATTTGGTCGACATTAAAGAGGAGACTTGAGAGGCAAACACGCTGTTATCCAATTTAGCAGCGTCGACTCGTCACAGCTGTTAAAAACCAAAAGGTCCCAAAAACAGAGAAAAGGCCCTCTTCTAAAACCGTGTTACAGTATTATTTTCCCTTCTTTATGTGATGACGGTGTCCGAATCAGTTTATACGCACCTCAATTATAACGTTTGTTGTTTTTAATCGCTACAGTTATTAATTACTTTATCTATTAAGACTTGAACAAACGGCAGTCCGGTGCATAAAGTATTCGTATTCACGAAGTCAGAAATATAAAATGTAATTTTTAACCTATATACACAATATAAATTTTTATATTACGCAGCATAATATTTGGATTAAGGGTGTTCCGTTGACCTCCCTAGCTTTAATGTATGTCGCTTGTCACTGCATGTAGGGTCGAGGAAGTGCTACACCTCAAGGGGTGTGATGTAGATAGTCTAATCTAATGCAAGTATTGGTAAATGTTTTCACGGCCCGAACCCCTGCTCTACAAGGCTTGAACAAATGAAAAGTAATTATCTTTTTTCTTTTTATCTCGAATAAAATTTGAACTGAATATTTCATGATTTTTCACCCACCTCATTGATTACATTTGGTATTGGCCACAACATCGTGTACTATTTTATCTGTACCAAAACCTTGTTCTTTCCTTTTAAACTACCATCATTCGTTATTTTCCTATTCATTTTCACATTTTTCCCATTTAATAGCTTCTTTATTGTTTACTCTTGGCTTCGGATAACAATTAAATTTATACGTGGTTTTAAGGACACGTAATTTGGTTTGATACAAATAAAAGATGAATAAAAATAAAGACTAAATTCAGTAAGAAAATTGAGAAAGAATGCAAACCACCATTCTAGAATAGCTTCACCTTGGTAGAATTCTCTAAGATAGTCAAATATGAAACAAATTGATAAAGAAAACAATTAGAGCAGACTGTACTGTTTATATTGATCGTTGATTGTGTCATGCCTTTTACAATTATGTTGCCCCTTTATATAGGGAGGGGAATGAGTCTTATACAAGGTAAAAAACCTATCTACAAGGTAAGATATCCCTAGAATTAATGGCTCCAACGTCTTTGCTGATTTCCGCCGTGATTTCTGCCGAGATATTTACGTATCACGGGATTTTCTGGTCTTTCTGTTATGCAAATATGATAATTTTACCCCAGGGCATTTTACCCTGATCGACCTCAACGATCTCGTCTCGGACATCTTGGCTTCAAGTTCCGTTCTGATGACATTCGGTCTCGACCTTCATCCCTCGATGTCTCAATCTCGGCCTATCGAGCAGTAACTCCAATAGATGTTGGCTGTACGAATTCGAACCTGATATTCTCTATGCAAGCGATCGAATTCGACCCTATACATCTATTTATTTCTTCTGCTTGCTAAAGAGTAAATGGTTTAATAGATCAAGGTGAAGTTGTTGAGACCAATTAATTATACAAGAAAGTCTCTTTAAAATAGTACTATACCTCTTGGTAGGTATTACACGGATAAAAAATAAGCACTTACGCCAAGTATTTATATTAAATTGTTTTAATTAATTGCAGTTAAGTGATAAATAAATATGAAATGTGAATTAATCAATTATGCTCTAGTGATACATGTGTATGTATTATGCGGCGTCTTCTTGAGGTTCTTTGGAAGGGCAACGTAAGGCTAAGCAATCGATGTCAGTACGATTGCTGTCCGTCAACTGAAGTCCCCTCCGTACGCTAGACTAGATTGTCAGTGCCGTACGGGAAAACCAATATCGTGAGCAACGAGAGAATTGAGAGTTGTAGAGAAAATTGAGAAAAAGAGCTTGCTTGTATAAATGAAAGGCTATTACAAAAGCTACGCGGTGTCGAGGGGGAGAGACACCAGTACAGAAAAATGCTTGCTTGCTAGAGAGAGTTTTGAATGCTTGTTCCCCCTAGTAATGCTTAAAAAAAATAAACCTAAGTTACAATAGTTGACCTATGAAAGCTGTAAGTGCATACTAAAAGAAAATAAAGTAAATCTATTCTATATTTACAATGAAAAGGACTTAATCTTCTACAAAGTAGAAACAAGTCCATCAGCAACAACTTTGTCATTAGGCTCAAGGTCCGCACGCGGCGTTGTCTGCGCGCGCGACGCTGTGGCACTGGCGCTGGCTGTCAGTGGAACGACAGAGGCGCTTGCGCGCTTGTCACTTGGAGCTGCCAAGACCACGAGGCCGACTGTGGCGCTGGGCGTTGGGAGACTTGCCAGGACGCCACGGGGTGCGTCCAAGAGGTCATGAGGCATGACTGGAAAGCCGCCCATGACAGTATGTGATGACACATATGCATATTATGCATTTATTTAGTTGGTGCAGCTTCCGAGTGCAAAAACAAAATTTAGTTAAGAAATTGTAATCTTTGTAAAAGAAATTAAGTGATCCTTATTGATTTAAAAAAAGAGGAAAGGGTTAAAATTTATCTTTTTATTATATTAAATATCTTAATTTTATCTTTTGTTAGACTTTAATTTGGGGTCATTCATATCCTAGCCGAATAGTAAATTGTCTCGTAATTTTCTTGACTTAACGAAATTTCATCCTAGATTAAGTACGTAGATTCTACGTATTTAAATACTTCAAGAAAAAATATTCAAATTTACCTCTTTATTTTGTACCGCGATTTAAATTTATTATATATTATACTTAAGGTTAGAGCTCCATTATCGTTTGTGTGTTTTTTATTTTCTTCTCTTGTCAAATGTTGAAAATGATATTGGTTTTATCCATATAAACAAACAAAAACATGAAAAAAGAAAATTATGTAATTTTCGATGAATATTTTTTGAAAAAAAGGTACATAAGTCAAGGAAAAATATGTAATTATTTTAACTGTATATAATAAGCCAAATGTTGTAATTACGTAAATCCTTTTTGTAATTAGATTTAAGAAGAAAACAAATTCAATGAGATCAACTAAATTTCTCTCGATTTCAACAATTCGTGGGGTGGTTTTAGTAAACTTTTGAAATTCAAAATTTATTTTTTAAACTATTGAAGAAAACACAACCAAACAATTCTTTTAGCTACATATATACTTTGATAATCTATTTTGTTTTTGGTCATTATATAACTTTACAAAATGATATCTATAAGTAAGATCTAATATATATTTTTCCCCTAATCTCTAACAACTTACTCAAACATATTATGATTGCGTGCCAATATTATCTTTATGCATAATTTAAAATTCAAAATTTATTTTTGTAACTTTTAAAAAAATAAAAATATTAGCGCTCAATCATAATATTATATTTTAAAAAATATACGGTCAAAACAGACAGATCGAATACAACAAAGCAACCAATTATTATTGGTAGCTACATAATTGTCTAAGTTAAGTTTTTTTAGTCATTACATGACTTCATTTCCCTAATCTCTAACAACTTTACTCAAAAATATTATGATTGCGCGACAATATTATCTTTATTCATAATTCGATATTTAAAATTTACTTTTTAAACTTTTAAAAAAATAAAGATAATATTGGCGCACAATCATAATGTTATATTTTGAAAAAATACAGTGAAAACAGACAGATCGGATACAACAAAGCAGCCAATTGTTATTTGGTAGCTACATAATTGTCTAAGTTAAGTTTTGTTAGTCATTACATAACTTTATTTCCCTAATCTCTAACAACTTACTCAAACATATTATGATTGACCGCCAACATTATATTTATTCATAATTTGAAAATTCAAAATTTATTTTTTAAACTTTTAAAAAAAATTAAAGATAATGTTGACGCGCAATTATAATATTATATTTTTAAAAAAATATAGTCAAAACAGAAAGATCGGATACCACAAAGCAACCTAATTGTCTAAATTAATTTTTTTAGTCATTACATAACGTTATAAAACTAGATCTGTAATAAGATTGCAATATATTTAATTTCCTCAAACAACCTCTAACAACTTACTCAAACATTATGATCGTGTATCAACATTATAATTTTTTTAAAACAAATTATTGTCCCATCTTTATAATTTTTCCTCCTTATTTTGTCAAATATTGAAAATGATGTTGGTTTTATATATACTAAAATTAAATCAAAAAGTGGAAAAAACCACAAATTAGATGTAATTTTCCAAGAAGTATATTATAAGTTTGGAATAACAATATACTCCCAAGAAAGAAGAAGATTACTCCTTCTGTATAATTTATATGAAATATTTTACTTTTCGAGATTTAAACTTATTGACGTTGACCTTGAATTTAGACATAAATTGTTTTAATTTTTCGAAATACTACATAAAAAATACGATAAGTCCCCACAATTAATAATTTAAAATATTTAAACGACATAAAGTAGTAAAGATATATTATGCGAGCTCCAGAAAAAATGACTTCATCAGGGCACACGATTACGCTCTTCGATGAATTTCACCAGCCACAGCAAGAGAGTAGTGGGTATGCTTCCTACACTGAGACGGGGATCACCTATGCCGATATATTACTAAAAGTACTCGATGGGCAGAAAGTCCGACTCGGATTCAAAGAATGGATGTCTAGGAATAGCTCCATCAGACATAAAAGAAAGGAGTGTAGGATTGATAAGCTTTGCCGGAAAGAAGCTAGTCGACCAATTTATGAGACTACTACCGATGAAGCCAGCGGCTATCGCGTGAAATGGAAAAGGACAGCGAAATTTAATTATAATCTAAAAATAATTCGTTTGACTCTCGAAATACGAACACTTTTATATAAATTGGACAGAAAGAATAGTATTTAAATTAAACTCATTAAAATCAATGAGCACCACTAGTAAAATTTCGTGTCAAAAAGGACCACGTTATCTAACATGTGACCTAATAATCGTAATAAATTAGCCCCTCCCACTAATAAATATTTACATAAATATTGACCCTTAATATATTATACACACAACATTAGATATAGTGAGAGAATACAAAGATTTTATAGAAAGAGAAACGTTACAACTACACAATGGATTAGGAAGAGGGAAAAGGAAAAGATCTCATTCAAGATATATATGAGGAAAAAGATATACAATATAGTCAAATCTTGACCATCCAAAAATACACTAGTCAAATCTTAGCCTTCCATAAATACACCACCTACCCC
>MCJB01025158.1:0-13573 GCA_002018475.1 Nicotiana obtusifolia | reverse complement strand
CCCAAAAAAAAAAAAAAAAATCTCAAACCTTCTAAAACCCATTTACGTAGTACCCATATTGGGGTAAAGTCGGTCTTGTTCCCTTTCGTTCTTATCCTCATCACTACCACCTTCCTTGTGTAGAAAAACACACACACACGCTTAATATATATAACTCTTTTAAGTTTTAATTAGCTTTCCATATTTGTATCTTCATGAAACTCTTATATACTTCTTGTTTTTTCATTAACTACACACTTTTCATTTGTAACACCCACCGGTAAAACCAAAACACACACACACACACACTAAATAATCATATTTCACAACACCCTTTTCACCCTTTCTCTTTCTCCATTTGAAATTCAAGAATTCTTGGAGTTTGCTATACTTCTTGGTTTTTTATGGTATAAAGTTCTTAACTTTATCTTAAACTCTTAAATCTTTCATACCCAAGATTTTTTTTTTTTTTTTTGTAATTATGTTGTCAAGATCTTGTTTCAATTTGCTTAATCTTGATGACTATTCTGTTATTGATAGAGCTAGAATTCCAAAAGTAATGAATGTTCCGGGAATTATATCAGATTTTGAAGAAGAGAATAAAGAAGTGACAAAAAATGAGAGGAGAATTATTGTAGCAAATCAGTTACCAATAAAAGCTTATAAAGAGGGGGGGAAATGGTGTTTTGAATGGGATAAATTTGCTTTAGATACATTAATTTTGCAGCTAAAAGATGGTTTATCACAAGATTTGGAGATTATTTATGTTGGATGTTTGAAAGCTGATGTTGAAGTTATTGATCAAGAAGAAGTGGCTCAATTCTTATGGGATAAATTTAGGTGTATACCAACTTTTTTATCATTGGAATTAATTAACAAGTTTTATCATGGTTTTTGTAAGCATTATTTATGGCCTTTGTTTCATTATATGTTGCCTTTAACATCAAGTCAAGGTGTTAGATTTGATAGGAATTTATGGTTGGCTTATGTATCAGCAAACAAGATTTTTGCTGATAAGGTTTATGAGGTAATTAATCCAGATGAAGATTATGTTTGGATTCAAGATTATCATCTCATGATTTTACCTACTATGTTAAGGAAAAAATATAATAGAATAAAGGTTGGATTTTTCCTACATAGTCCATTCCCATCATCTGAAATATACAGAACTTTGCCTGTTAGGGATGAGATATTAAGAGCTTTGTTGAATTGTGATCTTATTGGATTTCAGACTTTTGATTATGCTAGGCATTTCTTGTCATGTTGTAGTAGGATGTTGGGTTTGGATTATCAATCCAAAAGGGGTTATATTGGTATTGACTATTTTGGTAGAACGGTTACGATTAAAATACTTCCGGTTGGTATTCATATGGGACAGATCCAAAATGTTATGTCATTGCCAGATACTGGAAAGAAGGTGAAGGAATTGAAAGAGAAGTATGGGGGGAAAATTTTGATGTTAGGAATTGATGATATGGATATGTTTAAGGGAATTGGTTTGAAGTTTTTAGCAATGGGACATCTTTTGGATCAAACCCCTCGGTTGAGGGGGAAACTGGTTTTGGTTCAGATTACGAACCCTCCGAGAAGTAGAGGGAGTGATATTCAAGAGGTTGAAGAAGAGGTTAAGAGAATTGCTAGTGAAATTAATAAGAAATATGGGAAACCGGGGTATGACCCGATTGTTTGTGTTAATGGTCCGGTTTCGACGCAGGAGAAGATTGCACATTATGCGATTTCTGAGTGCGTTGTTGTTAATGCTGTTAGAGATGGGATGAATTTGGTGCCTTATGAGTATACGGTTTCTAGGCAGAGCAGCGATAATTTGGATAAGGCGTTGGGGATAGATAGTTCTGCAGCGCCACGAAAGAGTGTGATTATTGTTTCTGAATTCATCGGTTGCTCCCCGTCTCTTAGTGGGGCGATCAGGGTTAATCCGTGGGACATTGAAAGTGTATCGAATGCTATGTTTTCAGCAGCCACAATGAATGATTCGGAGAAAGAACTGCGCCACGAGAAGCATTACAAGTATGTTTCTTCTCATGATGTTGCATATTGGGCGAGGAGTTTTGATCAGGATCTCAAGAGAGCTTGTTCCGAGCATTATCACAAGAGATGTTGGGGAATCGGCCTTGGTCTTGGATTCAGGGTTGTCGCCCTCGGGCCTAACTTCAGGAAGCTATCGGTAGAGCACATTGTCTCTGCTTTTAACAGGACAAACGACAGGCTTATCCTGCTCGATTATGACGGTACTATGCTGTCGGAGGAGAGAGTGGACAAAACCCCGAGTGAAGATGACATTTCAATTCTGAATGGTTTATGCAGTGATCCAAAGAACGTAGTTTTTATCGTGAGTGGCAGAGGAAAGGATACACTTAGCAAGTGGTTCTCTCCGTGTCCGAGACTTGGTCTATCAGCAGAACATGGATATTTCACTAGGTAACAATTGCACCAACACTTCATTCTATATTTCAAGATAAGAGTTTTTATCGTTATCTGCTAATATTCATGTTTGAATTGCTTTATATATTTCATTAAGGAGGAGTAAGGATTCCGAGTGGGAATCTCGTCCGGTAGCTGCAGATCTTGACTGGAAAAAAATAGTGTTGCCTATTATGGAGCGTTACACGGAAGCAACAGATGGCTCGTCGATAGAGCAGAAGGAAAGTGCCCTCGTGTGGCATCATCAACACGCTGGCCCCGATTTTGGCGCTTGGCAAGCGAAAGAGCTCCTCGATCACCTCGAGAGCGTACTTGCTAACGAGCCAGTGGTTGTTAAAAGAGGTCAACACATTGTTGAGGTGAAACCACAGGTATTTAAAAAAAACGGATGCCTAAATCTAATGGTATTTCAAACTATATTATTTCAGATGTTGCTGATCATGTATGTATATTATGTGTTGCAGGATGTAAGCAAAGGTCTAGTTTTTGAGAATCTCTTGGCATCAATGCAAAGTAGAGGGAAGTCACCCGATTTCGTGTTGTGCGTAGGTGATGACAGATCGGACGAGGACATGTTCGAGAGCATTGCAAGTTCTTTAGCCAATAATTCTCTGCCTGATAAAGCAGAAGTCTTTGCTTGCACCGTCGGGCAGAAGCCGAGTATGGCGAAGTACTATCTTGATGATCCAACTGAAGTTATAAAAATGCTTCAAGGCCTTTCAGCAGCTACCGCCGCAGTGCAGCTACCGCCTAAATCGCCTGTACATCAAACCTCTACAGAAGTCATTACTCCATAGTTAGTCATACAGCTTGTGTATAGAAAGTTTCATAGAATTCAGAGGTTATCCCAAAAAAGTCAGCTGAAGGAAAACATAGTTGGTTTTCAGCAAAATTTGCATTTCATTGACACCTTTTGTGGATTTGCAAATTTAGCCATTTTCTTGGTTCATAGTTTCCTCTTATGACTTGCTTGGGCAGTTATACTCAGTGTAGTTAAAGGTTCTTAAAGGTGATAGTAGTACATTTTTGGGCGAATTTTATACATGGTCACTTGGATCTTTGGCATAATTTTTCATCATCTTAGTTAACAAATCACATACTGTCTGACCTTTCTTATAACAGCCTCTATAACAACATTTCACTATAGCGGTCAAGTTCTTATTGGGACCATTTTTCATGTTTTGTATAATATATGTTCTGTATAACAGCATTAAAATATCGAAACAAACAAGGTTGTTCTAAGGAAGTTTGACTGTATATAGATGACTTGATCTTTTGTTGGACTCTGATCACTTGTCTGAGAACATGGACTTTAACCAAGAAAAGTGACATCTATCTACTTACAAAGTTGGAAACATATAGAATTACAAGAAGTCCTCAATTGGATAGATACCAAATCTAATACATTTTCTTGAAAACTATTCAAAATGGGGCATACTAAAAGCATATCCAAATAGAGAATACAGGACTATTTCAACAATGTTCGAAGATTTTGCTGCTTCTTATGAACCACTTTTGGATGTTATGTCTCTAAGTTTCAACACTGGTATTTTATACCATATAACAAGGCAATTCAAAGCGTATAAGGTATTTTGCATCCATGCAAAGCCCATGATTTATGGAACCATTCATTCGCGTGCCGTAGCTTAGGATTCGTGCTATCCCTATTGTTTAGGGGCGTCAAGACCGGGTTCCTACTTTTTCTTTTTGAGAAGAAGAGGTTACTGGACAAGTGAAAGAGATGTCGAAAGAGCGGATGCTTTTATTTGAAACAAAAAGGGGGGTGATATGGAAAGTTTATCTAACGCAAGCATCAGTAGTTTCCATCAGAGCGAGGCGGACCCAGGATTCGACAGTTGTGGGATAATATACCATGCAATATAGATTTATCATCGCTCATAAAGAGTGGTACAAGGGTTATAAATAAAGCTAAATTCTTCTCGTTTTTGAATTTTCAAATAAGATAAAGAGGGTTTCTTCAATATGGACAAAACAGAAGCTGTTGGTAAAGATAGAATTAAAAATAGATTGTTCATATGGCGTGCTTAGTTGCTGGTAATTTCTTATCCTTTTGTTATATTTTATATATAACATGCCAAAAGTCTTGGTATAATGAAAAAGGTTCATAATTTATATAGATTTTGTTTGGTTTCGAAGATAAGTTCCTAAGCTTTTAGAATCTGGTGCATGTTTGCTGTCAATGAAAAGGTATGATTAAACCATTGGAACACACAAAAACAAAAAGGGAAAATTACATTTTGAAATCAAGAAATAGAGACTGTGTGGGTAAATATATAAGCAGGTTTGATTAGTTTATAAGTCCTCTTCGACTTATCTATACGTTTGTTAAAAATCAAAACCGCTTATTCTTTCGTCTTTCATGTCTTTCTCGTATTTTGCCGGGCATCTAGGAATATAGAGATTCTTTAATTAGTCAATTTTGATATCGATTTTTACGGAATCCGCATTCCATAAGGAGGCCGGGTCAATCAGATGATTTTATCTGGCTGAAAGTAGTCAACCGGCTTCTTCACTCAAGCATCACTCAAACGAAAGAATAAGCAAGAGGAAGGAGTTGTCCATGGGATGGACAACGAAGTGTATCGATCCTCCCCGGCCTCCTTCCGGCCTCCTTTTTTTATTGGATGAGTAAATTAAAATCAGCTAAAAGTTATAAAGCTGGTCATCCTAACTTTTATAATCTTTAAGCTAATGAGCATTTTTATTTCACCAAATTTTTACTATTTAATTAATCCTTAATGTTTTATGTTATCCCCTAATTTCCTTCCCAAAACAAAATTCTAAACTTCCTCTCTTTCCATTTTAGTCGTTTGTCTTCTCCTTGTAAATATACTCTTTAGTTTACACGTTTTGTAAATAGTCCTAACGCATGTCAATTATCAATCCGTACAACCAACGTGATATTCCAAAGCATCCGCTTCTGAAAGAATTTGAACTAATTGTGCCATAGTTGAGCGTTTCTGTCCAATCGCTACATAGACACAATATAATGTCTCAATCTCAGAGGTGGCCCTTGAGTTCAGTTACTTTTGGTTTAATATGGTATCGATAGCAATAGCAGTTTTTCCAGTTTGTCGGTCCCCGATTATAAGTTCTTATTGACCACGACCTATAGGAACCAGGCTATCTACCGCTTTTAACCCTGTTTGCATAGGCTCGTGCACAGATTTACATTCAATAATACCAGGGGCTTTCACTTTGACACGTCTTTGCTCGTGATCGCTTAGAGCCCCCCTTCCATCAATAGGTACTCCCAAGCCATCGACCACACGCCCTAGCATAGCCTTTCCCGCAAGAACATCCACAATAGATGTTCGTACAACAGTATCCACAAAAGTTGCAAGAATAACATACGCCCCAAGATTTTTGACTATCATCAATGAAGATAATATAATATATTTTTGAAGAATTGATTGGATTAGATACTCCAGTAGTCCTAGCCGTAAACAATGAATATTAGGCGTCGCGCTTATCGACCAATGTAATATTGTAGCTAACGCATTAAGTATTTCGCCAGGGAAGTACGTTCGCAAGAATGAAACTTAAAGGAATTAACGGGGTAAAATTTTAACTTGAGTAAGTGCCAGCCAAACAAAGAGGTTAGCCTAAAGTGGTAGTCTAGCCAAAGAGGGAACGTGCAATGTCGAGAATTTGAGCAGGGAGGGCTATGACTTCTTGGTAGAAAATTCCCAAAACCCCCAAGCCGTTTCGAAACCGTTTCCGGCACACCCTTATATATTGGTCCGGTTCACACCAGTCTGGTCTTGTGTGAACCGGACAAATTGCCAGCCTTAGGGAGGGCCATGACTTCTTGGTAGAAAATTCCCAAAAAAATTGTTTATCAACACACCTTTTTACACATCTAACTGTTATTATCAATTTTAGCAGTACCCATGCAAACAAGTTACCTATTATTTATTTTATAAAATTATTTCTAACACTTGACATTTTTTGTCGTAATTTATACACTATTAAAGCACAGAGTAGAACACTTTTGATATGGCAATTTCCATATAGGACGAAACTCAACAAGATAAAGAACGATTCAAATAAGTTGATAGTACTGAGGATTAGAGCTTTTGTTTCTTATCAGTTAAAAAGATAGTTTAAACAATTATGGTAGCAATAAGAAAAAGAAAAAACTAGTGATTGAGATTCAGAATTAAGTTATGTTGTTGTTAAAATATCGGTAATAAACTCGAAACTCCCGGCAAATGGCCAGTGGCTCAAAGAAATTGATAGGACACTCTGTGACAGAACCATCAATAATTGTGTAACAATATAATTTTCTTACCTTGGCGAGTAAAGTTTCCTTCGGTAGAGAGAGAGTAAGGTCTGGTGAAATGCGGAGTCAGATTCGAAATTCTAGTTCTTTTAAATTATTAGGTTCTAAATTAAATATATTTCTTAAAATAAATATATGATTTCGATCATAAGTTACTGGATTGGCTGAACTCGAAACTTGAACATTGGCTCCACCCCTGGCTCTGGTCGAGCTTACGTGCTTGCCATGTCTTTTAACATCTGTCTTTCCTCGAGAACGTGAGATAATTCACCTTCACTAATCACTAATCGTATTAGCTGCTCTTTTCATTTGTATAGCGTTTCTAAAAATTAAAAAGAATTATAGGTAAAATATTTTATGCTACGTGGCCGTCCAAAGGAGGAATACGTGAAATCTAAGACGGGGATAGCCAATATCGAAGGCAACGGTCCTGTCTGTCACCGGAAAGAATGACGCACATAAGAATGCAATAAATACTCTTCGCCCGCTAGCATTTAATGGAGAATATTTCACAGCATTAAGTACATTGCCCGTTACAAAGAATTTGGCATTTATGCTCACGGTTACATCTTCATCAATGCCCTTATAATTGATATTAAAGAAGGGCATGATCCTAGGACCTCCTTTCCTAAACGTAACTATAAATAGTGGGCTCTGTTATCATTGTAAAGGGACGAATTTTCTAGCAAACTCAAACTACAATCTACTCAAAGCTCTAATTAATTTTACCTTCTTATTTTCTATTCTTTGTTCTTATTATTGTTGCGCCCGGAGGCTTCACTACCAGAGTCTTTATTTCTGTCATTTCGTCTTCCTATCAAGGCTAGTGTTATATATTTCTTCAATTATCTTGTTACATGATCGAATTAATTTACTTGTCTAGAAACCACATATAAATTCAACTGTACAGTTTTATGGATAAAAAAATATTGTAGCAGAAAACAAAATATCAGGGAACCCTTATACTCTCCATATTTCGATAAAATTAAAACGATATAAAAAAAAATTAGCATATTGTCTGTTCAAGGATAACACGTACAAATCGAGCAATATGGAAAATGGACCTGTTGAGAAATCCATTTGCCATCACGGCCATAGTGCTGCTGTAGTGTCCAAAAAGAAGTCTCATGATCGAATAGAGATCAACTAACACTTCTCAAAATTTGAAAATCTTGATCATGTAATGTTACTTAGGCTATGTGTTTTGTCAGTATCCATATTGGGATCCCAATTAATTTAGATTCCCGCTGCTACGTTAGACCAATTAAGAGTACAAGTGCTCTCATTCCCAAAAATCGAACTTGAGACCTATGATCAAGAATGAGGAGAACACTTAAACGAAGGTCTTCTACGTGTCATCGAATAATTGTACTCAAGAATATATTTACTGATAAGTAGTGCATATGACTATTTATTAGGTGGAAGCATAAAGTTAATTCAAATATGCGACTTATATAGATTTTTCAATATGTACAAAACAGAAGCTGTTGGTAAAGATAGAATTAAAAATAGATTGTTCATATGGCTTGCTTAGTTGCTGGTAATTTCTTATCCTTTTGTTATATTTTATATATAACATGCCAAAAGTCTTGGTATAATTAAAAAGATTCATAATCTATATAGATTTTGGAATCTTTTGGTGCATGTTTGCTGTCAATGAAAAGGTACGATTGAGGGTTGTTGAGTTGGTAAAAGTAACTCCACCTACGATCGTTAGGTCCTGGGTTCGAGTCACGCTGAAGGGGAAGTGTGGAAACACTATAAATCCTCCTAATTTGGGAGGGGTAAAAAAATAAAAAAACCATTGGTGGGAACACACAAAAACAAAAAGGGGAAGGGAAAATTACATTTTGAAATCAAGAAATAGAGACTGTGCGGGTAAATATATAAGCAGGTTTGATTAGTTTATAAGTCACTTTTTGACTTATCTATGCGTTTGTTAAAAATTAAAAGCGCTTATAAATTAAAATCAGCCAAAAGTTATTAAGCTAGTCATCCTAACTTTTATAATCTTTAAGCTAATGAACATTTTTATTTCACCAAATTTTTTACTATTTAATCCTTAATGTTTTATTTTATCCCTAATATCCTTCCCAAAAACAAAATTCTAAACTCCCTCTCTTTCCATTTTGGTCGTTTGTCTTCTCCTTGTAAATATACTTTTTTTTAGTTTACACGTTTTGTGAATAGTTTTAAACGCATGTCAATCATCAATCTATACAACCAAAGTGAGATATCCAGTATCTGATATTCGTACAGCAGTATCCACAAAAGTTGCAAGAATAACATACGTTCCAAGATTTTTGATTATTATCAATGAAGGTAATATAATATATTTTTGAAGAATTGATTGGATTAGATACCACAATAGTCCTAGCCGTAAACAATGAATATTAGGCGTCGTGCGTATCGACCAGTGTAATACTGTAGCTAACGCATTAAGTATTTCACCAGGGGAGTACGTTTGTAAGAATAAAACTCAAAGAAATTAACGGTAGTAAAACTCTAACTTGAGTAAGTGCCGGCCAGACAAAGAGGTTAACCTGAAGTGGTAGTTTAGCCAAAGAGGAAACGTGCAATGTCGAGAATTTGAGCAGGGAGGGCTATGACTTCTTGGTAGAAAATTCCCAAAACCCCCAGGCCGTTTCGAAACCGTTTCCGGCACCCCCTTATATATTGGTCCGGTTCACACCAGTCTGGTCTTGTGTGAACCGGACAAATTGCCAGCCTTAGGAGGGCCATGACTTCTTGGTAGAAAATTCCCAAAAAAATTGTTTATCAACACACCTTTTTACACATCTAACTGTTATTATCAATTTTAGCAGTACCCATGCAAATAAGTTACCTATTATTTATTTTATAAAATCATTTCTAACACTTGACATTTTTTGTTACACTATTAAAGTACAGAGTAGAACACTTTTGATATGGCAATTTCCATATAGGACGAAACTCAACAAGATAAAGGAACGATTCAAATTAGTTGACAGTACTGAGGATTAGAGCTTTTGTTTCTTATTAAAAAGATAGTTTAAACAATTGTGGTAGCAATACATTAATAAGAAAAAGAAAAAACTACTGATTGAGATTCAGAATTAATTTATCCAAAATTGATAGGACACTCTGTGACAGAACCATCAATAATTGTGAAACAATATAATTTTCTTACCTTGGCGAGTAAAGTTTCCTTCGGTACAGACTGGTCAAATGCGGATTCAGATTCGAAATTCTAGTTATTTTAAATTATTGGTTCTAAATATACTGTTTCGATCAAAGTTACTGGATTGGTCGAACTGTTAGGATCGATTCACTTGAACACAGTTGAACTGATGAAGAAGAAGAAGAAATCTGGAAAAGAGAAAAATTAGAGTAGAAAGAGAAAGCGCGTGAGAGAAGAGAGAGAGAGAGAGTAAAATGCATGGTAACACCCCGTGGGTAAACTTCCACGACGGTGGGGTATATGCATATTAATGATGTTGGGTATTTACAATTCTAGAGAATGAATGGAGAATAAACAGTATAGCCTAAAAGGTTGGTCGGGATGCTGCCCCGAACCCCGCCTTCGGGTGGGGGCTCCTGTCCCCCCCACCCCCGGCAACCTCAGCGCAGAAGTTGATCCGCGTGAACATTAATATATATTAATACATCACATATTAGTCATGCTCCACACCTAACACGAACCCGAATACATGAACATTGGCTCCGTCCCTGGATCTGGTCGAGCTTACGTGCTTGCCATGTCTTTTAACATCTGTTTTTTTTCCTCTAGAACGTGAGATAATTCACCTTCACTAATCACTAATCGTATTAGCTGCTCTTTTCATTTGTATAGCATTTCTAAAAATGAAATTATCACGAACAACAAAAATTTATGACCGGTCTTTTCACCAACTATCAAACGCAAACAGACAATGGATAGAATAGCTACTATTTTTTTTTGGCTGTAAGATAAGAATGAAGGTCGATATTGTATAGGATAAAATATATTATGTTACGTGCTCGTCCAAAGAAGGGACATGTGGAATCTAAGAGGGGGATAGTCAATATCGAAGGCACTGGTCATGTCTGTCACCGGAAAGAACAACGCTCATAAGGATGCAATAAATACTCTTCGCCCGGTGGTATTTAATGGAGAATATTCCATAGCATTAAGTACATTGCCAGTTACTAGGAATTTGGTATTTATGCTCACCGTTACATCTTCATCAATGACCCTTATAATTGACATTAAAGAAAGGCATGATTCTAGGACCTCATTTCCTAAACATAACTATAAATGGTGGGCTCTGTTATCATTGTAAAGGGACGAATTTTCTGGCAAACTAATACTACAATCTGCTCAAAGCTCTAATCAATTTTACCTTCTTATTTTCTGTTCTTGTTCTTATTATTGTTGCGCCCAGAGGCTTCACTACCAAAGTCTTTATTTCTGTCATTTCGTCCTCCTATCAAGGCTAAGTGTTATATATTTTTTCAATTATCTTGTTACATGATCGAATTAATTTACTTGTCTGGAAACCACGTATAAATTCAACTGTATAATTTTACGGGTAAACAAATATTGTAAGCAAAAAACAAAATATCAAGGTACCTTTATACTCTCCATATTTCGATAAAATTAAAACGATATAAAAAAGATTAGCATATTATCTGTTCAAGGATAACACGTACAAATTCGAGCAATATGGAAAATGGGCCAGTTGAGAAATCTATTTGCCATCACGGCCATATTGCTGATGCTAAAAACCAAACAACGGCTGGAAAGAAAACCCAAATTTTAATGGGCTGTAGTGTCCAAAAAGAAGTCCCATGATCGAATAGAGATCAACTAACACTTCTCAAAAATTGAAAATCTTGATCGTGTAATGTTTCTTTGTCTATGTGTTTTTTCGTATCCGTATTGGGATCCCAATTAATTTAGATTCCCGCTGCTACGTTAGACCAATTAATAGTACAAGTGCTCTCATTCCCAATAATCGAACTTGAGACTTATGATCAAGAATGAAGAGAACACTTAAACGAAGGTCTTCTCCGTGTCCCATGATCTAATAATTGTATTCAAGAATGATTTTACTGATGAGTAATGCATATGACTATTTATTAGGTGGAAGCATAAATCGCAAACGGTGACTGCGAGTTAATTTATACGACTTATAAATCGCGTTTGTTGAGCGCAATTATAATTGCTATTAGCTACGGCGACCTATAATCTCAATCCGGCTTGTATATCATTTCTTTTAGATTGCAACTAGGATGAGGAATCTTTAGGGGTCGTTTGGTTGGAAATAAGTTATCCCGGGACTGGTTATCTCACCCTCCCATAGGGATAAAAAAACACTACAATCCTGATTAGTTATACCGCGATTTTATCCCAATCAAACATGGGATAAACTCATCTCAAATTTAATCCCAAGATTAATTATACCTCGTACCAAACGAGCCCTTAAAGTGTAGTCAAGTAATTCGCTATCGGAAATTGATCCGCCGCCTATCTCATGCCATGCTTCTTCTTTCTCCGAATCGGTTCCTAGTGTCAGTCAATCAAGATTCGCCATCAAGAGAGGGAAGAGCCTTGACTTTAGGTTAGGCCGGTCTCATCATTCACGCAATTCCCCCGTCCATCGATTGATCACGCGAGTACGCATCCAGTCAGTGCATAGCGAATGAAAAAAGCGTTGATCCTGGATTCTCTTCCTCAAGAAAAATGTCTATCAATTGATCCCTATTCATTCGGTCAAAGTCTCCACTTTTCACGCCCCTCTACTAAGAGATGCACCATGTTGATAGGAATCGGCAAAGACCTTCTTGTACACGTCCTCGAGGGCAGCATTCATGGCAATCATCACTACTTTCTCCCGAGGGCATGGTATGGCTTTGTTCTTGGTCTTGTTTAATAGATGTCGAGTGCCGCTTTTCCCCGTCCGAGAATCTCCATCTGCTCTAAGTGGGCGCGAGCTAGAATCCTTATGTCAGCTTGCTTGTTCAAAAGACTGTCTCTTTACCCCTTGCATCTTCATCTTTTCGAAAGCCCAGACCATTCTTCTGGATCTGCATTAGTCCTATTTCAGGTGCAAAGCCTCTTCAATAAAGACCTCTTTTTTTTCTTTCTCCCCCATTTCTCATTTTGTTGATTGAAAGAGAATAAGCGCTATCCATTGAGTAAAGAGAGGGTTTTCGGTCGGTTCCCGTTCGCCTTCCCCCCCTCATAGTCCATTAGTGGGTAGGGTGGTCAACTTAGAGGGCGCCCGCCTCCTCTTCAGACGTGTCCTCGACAACCTGGCGGTTCTTCGGTCTCCGCTTTTGGGGGCGGGAGTGCTTGGTCGCTGGGGTTTCCTTTTCCTCAACCAATTCGGTTGTGTCAGCCCTGAGATTGGTCTAACATTTTGTTATGAGCTGGCTGGATTGAAGGTCAGATAGATTTGAGTTCAAGTGGAACAGCACCTTCGATCGACCATAGGGCCTATTCTACCCTTACCGAATTCATTCTATTGAAGCGTAACGTAAAAAGCTCCTTCTCATCTTGCATTTCTTTGGTTTGGAAGTTCCAGAATGTTGTCTGTGGATTTCTATAACAAAGGAAAGCCTCCTACCCTAATACTATGCCATTTTTTTGAAACAAGTTCCGTGCTGCTCACCACTCCTCGAGGCCAAGGACGGGGTCGAACCGTCATTCCAGGATTTGCAGTCCGATACATTTCCATTATGTTACCTAGCCAAACCCGCCACCTCATGTGCCAAAGTCAAACGGTTGTTCTTCCTTCTCCGCTCCTTCTTTTTCTACATATGCGGCGGCGGCAGAGAAGAGGGGACAACTTCTTTCTCCTTTGCCTTGCTCAATCTTCCTTT
>MCJB01025147.1:119272-179599 GCA_002018475.1 Nicotiana obtusifolia | reverse complement strand
AATTGAAATATAACTTTGAGCACTTATGAAATTAATTAGAGAGAGATTGAGAGAGATTGAGACTTGAGAGAGAATGAGAGATTTTGTGAGTTAAAAATGAAAGAATGAGGGGGTATTTATAGATGGGAATAGGTAAAAAGTGTATTTATAAAAAGTTTGGGGTTTAATTAAAGTTTGGGGGCCAAATGGCTATTTTTCAAAGCCTCAAACGGCTATATTAGCAAGTCCAAACGGTCAGATTTTAAATCTGACCGTTACCCATTTTTTAAAAAAAAAAAAAATTTTTTTTTTTTACAATTTGACCGTTATGCCCGCCTCAGGCCCGCTGGGCCCGGGCCTGGCGGGCTTTTTTGGGTAGCCCGGCCCGTCACGGGCCTAGGACCGCTAGAGGCCCAGGACCGCTAGGGCCCGGCCCGCCAGGCCCGCGGTCCCGGGGCGGTCCCGGGCCAGGCCCACCGTGGGCCACAGCCTTAGTCTCCTTTTTTTTTTTGGTTGCTTTGCGTTAAGTTCGGATGCACCGCGAAAGTTTCATTTTCTATTATTGACTTAGAGTTTTAATTGATGGCAACAACAATAATAGTTATGTCTCAAATTTCAGAATTTCAATCGGTCACACCACTTTCAAAAAAAATTATATTATTATTACTTAATTATTGACATCACTAATGGCAAAGAACCAAAAACAAGGACCGTTAGCTGTTAATTGTTTCTTCGAAAAATAGAAAAACATATTTTAGTACGAAGATCTTTACTCAAACAGTTGGACTTCTGTTGCCTAACATTCATAAGGCTTAACCAGAGTTCGGCCTGCCAATGATAAAAGGTAGTTTGCATAGCATATGCCCAATTACCCACTTAATTTGAGCCCATAAATGTCGACTACTCAAACTGATGAAAAGTAGAAACTGATGGGCTGAGCCTAAAAGTGGTCGTTTGGTTCTTGAATAACGAGCTAATTCAACAAGAGATTTTTACCATCCTATACACTATTTGAAACTTTATTATCCTTTCTATTCAAGTTTTAATTTAATTACATAGCCATATACAATTTACCAATTATATACACTTTAGGAATTAAATGAGTATCCCTTTATATTAGGAATTGAATAAAGAATCAATTATTTCCCATCCTTATTCTCTCTCCCTCCTGCTCTCTCGCTCTCTCCGTCTCTCTCTCTCTCATGCGCGCTCTCCGTCTCTCTCTATCTCTCAATCTCTTATTCACTGTTCTTTTTTCAAATTTTCTTCCTCTGATGTCCTCTACTTTTATCCTTTCATGTTGTATATATTTTTAATGGAATTCATCGATGAATTCCAACCGTTTTACTATAGAGTTTTAACTTAATTTCTTTCATGTTGTACAATTAGTGTTCAAATTGAAATTATCAATCAATAAATTTTGAAGGTGTTTGATTCTCCACCATTGACAGCCATTAAAAAGCTTTGAAGCTTTGAATTCGAATTTGGATTTTCAAAAACCAATATTTATTTGGATTGGATGTTGTTGCAAATAATTGAAAATATTGTTTGGAGTTTGTATCTCAATTTTGAGGGTGTTTGGTGAAAATTAGACTTAATTTTGACTGAATTTCAGATTGAAACTCGAAGAAGAAGAAGAAGAACACATGACATACAATATACTTACAAAATTGTAGTAAAGTTGTAGTATAATTGTATGTAAATTATTTTCTGTTGTAGTTATATAAATTTTTTTATTTGAATGTTGTATGAAAGTTAAAAAATAGTTGTATAATGTACAAATCGTTGTATAAAATTTGTATTTAAGTTATCAATACAATCTTTTTATATAAAGTTATTGATATGTATCAAAATTGTATTAAGAGAGAAAGTTTTGATTGAAATTTTAGAGAGGAAGAAACACACACCACATACAAAATATATACAAATCAGATACAAAATATACAAAAAGACATATTGTATAAAATTTGTATGAAAATTGTATTTAAGTTGTATGATGTTGTAGATGTACTTTAACTGGGTAAAAATAATGTATGAAAGTTGTAGATAGGTGTATATTATATAATTAGTTGTATGAAATTTATTTTTAGTATGTATGTTGTTGTAGATATATCAATTTTTATTAAACTTTTCTAATAACTTTTCTAATAACTTTGCAGGTAACATTGTTGCCCATCAAGACAACTCCACGTCCAATAGATTCATATGTGGTAAATAAATCCCGATTGGGACACATATGATAAGAACAACCCGACTTTAAAATTCACTCATTGTTAGATTTAAAACTATTATTAGTTGCTAAAAAAATAGTTCCCTCAGTCTCATCAGCAGCTACACTTGCTTCGGCAGTGTCAGTATTTTTGTGCTCATTTTCCTTTTCTGTATGCTTTTGTTTGTTTTTCAATTTAAAGCATTTAGAAATAATATGATCTTTTCTATGATAATATTTGCACATGACATTTCTGTATCTGAATTTTGACCTTAATTTAGGTCTCTCACTATTTGAATCTTTCTTATTGGATCTACCTCTTATGAATAAGCCTTCCCCTTGGTTCCCACTAGTATCCTCAGTGATATCTCTATTTATATGTTCTTTTGATTTCAAAATAGATTTGTTATCTTTATAAGAGATATTATCCTTTCCATAAAGCACAGTATCTCTTATATGCTTAAACGACTGGGGTAAGGAAACAAGCAATAACATAGCTTGATCCTCATCTTTGATTTCAGCATCTATATTACTTAAATCCATAAGAAGAGAATCAAAAGTATCAGGATGTGTAACCATAGAGGTACCTTTAGCCATACGAAAGAGTTTTTGCTTTAGATAAAGCCTGTTTTCTACTGTTCTTTTCATATATAGAGTTTTCAGCTTGTCCTATATGCCTTTGGTTGAGCTTTCTGCTGTAACTTCACGCAAAACCTCATTTGAGAGATTTAAAATAATACATGCTTTTACCTTTTTGTCTATGACGGCAAACTCTTTGTCCGTCATTTTATCCGGCTTCTTCTCCTTTCCTTGTAATGCCAAATCTAAGCCATCCTCAATTAGGATAGCTTCCATCTTTAATTGCCACGTTCCGAAGTTTGCACTTCTGTCACATTTCTCAACATAAGACTTTGTTAGAGTCATTTTGGCTATTTAAACTAACCCGGTTAGATCTGGCTCTGATACCAATTTATTAGGATCGAAAAATCGGGTAGTGCAGAATTTAGCCAAACAACGTTATAGTGAGAATAACAAAGACAATGCAAGTTGACAATAACGACAATTAAAGAAGATAAAGAAGACACAAATTTAACGTGGTTCGGTCAAGGTGACCTACGTCCACGAGCGAAGAGGAGCAAATTTACTATACCAATAAGAGTACAAAAGAGAGTATAAAATTAGAGTAAATACTCTAATTAATTCCAAAATACCCCAAGAGAATAACCTCACAAGATCACTCCAAAGAAAGAAAGGGTTCACACAAGTGTTTCCCAAATCCCAACACTCACTCTCTTACAAAATACTCTATAATGAAATAAAGGAGGAGAAAGAAAGACGAGTGAAAAGCTCTTGAATTGGTATGTTCTCAAATGAGGAGAAGCTCCTCTATTTATAGCGTTGACCTAATAGTGGATATTATGTCATGACAAATGTCATGAAAACTTGGTCCAAAATTGTGTTATAGTAGATATTATGTCATTGCAAATATCATGAAAATTTAATCTATAAATTTTGTTATAGTGGATATTATATCATGACAAATATCATGAAGACTTGACCCCACTTGAAAATAAGTCAAATTAGTGGCCATATTACAAAACACAACACAGTACTTAGCGCCCTTTTTGCCCATCCAAATTGAGAGAAGCAACTCTAGAAATATCACTGGAAATTCTGGTATTGTAGACTCTTAAAAAAAAGGTTTTTGTTTAACATGCTCTTTCATGCAAAATAACATGGATTATCCAATCGTAGATTAATTTCTTACATGCCATTCCTTCCATCTCAAAATAAGTAATAATACTATTTTATGACGTTTTAAAATGCTTGAAAATATTCGCTGATTATATAACTTAGTATTATTCAAATTAACTCATTCATCATACTAACTATAATGTATTTCTACCTAATTAATAAAGATGATATAAGATTACACCATTCTCACCAAGATAATTAATCATGTCATAATGTACTTCAATCTAATGTAACTTAGCTTGACTAGTAAAGAAAAAAGGAGAATTTTCTCCCTATTCCAGATATAGCGCTTCTATTATTATTTCAGTCTTTAACTCCCAAAAGCTTGCTGCCATAGCTACTGGCATTTAGTCTCAACTATTGCCAGACAATAAAAGGACCCTTGATATAAACATGTCTACATATCGTTGTCAATTTCAATCATTACTTTTGAAAATTGCAAATACCAGCAATTATGTAGCAAAAAGTTGAATTGTGCTTCATGATGTGCAAGCTTTTTTACTTTATTTTACAATTATTATTATTTTTGAGTTGGGGCTGGGGAAAATTAAAAATAAAATGTGCGTAACATTAGTAGTTAAGAATTGAACTGTAACTCTGATCTCCGTTTCCTTCTGTCAATCCAGGGCGTAAGCCGTCAATTCTACCCCTAATGGCCAGTAATTATAAAATTATGCAACATTTGCAGAACAAGTACCTTCTTACAATTGTTTTATATTGATTCTTCTACGAAATAATTATTTTATGAGATAGTAATTAATTGTAATTATCAGAGAGAATAAGAAAACAATGGTTGATTAATTTGTGGATGAGTAATCATGTTACTTAGGGATACACGTGTTAATATAACTTTGGTTGAGTCTGCTCCTACAAGTCTGATTAGAATCTAGACAGGCATTGGAATCCTTAAGAAAATGAGAAGCTCATATGTGGCTTTAGTTGAAGTCCATTCGTATACGGGTGAAACCGAGCTCATGATGCATTCTAGTTTTCGACAAGATAAGCCGAGCTCGAGACATGGTAATAAGGGATCGAAATCGAGCCAAAATCCCATCGGACTAGAATTCGGGGGCATAACGCCTGCCTTCGAGAATATCAAGGCCATGATCTCGGAATCGGTCACAGCCTCGAACGACTTCAAAGAACATTGTCAGACAATCCAGCATAGCTAACAGAAGGTCGAAATATTCGGGACCAGTCGAATGTTACAGGGGGAATCGCGGAACGTACCGATAAGGAACCGGCAATCAACGAATCAGAAGATTTTTTTACCTTTTATAAAGTTGTACCTAAAATAGGACTTCCCTACTATATAAAGGAGGTCTCATAATTCATTTGACACATTGTAACACGCACTAAAAATAAGATATTATTATTTTCTCTGTCTTTATGCTCTTCTTCTTCTGTTTATCGACACCGATTGTGGTGAGCCCAACTCGAGGGCAATTATTCTATCAAGGCTGAAATTGTCTAGCTCTTGTGGTTAGAATTTATCTTATCTTTATTTACTCAATAGCAATCTAATTTATCGCTTTGTGTCAAGTTAATCCGCGTATCTTTTAAAACCACTTATAAATTTAATTATTATCCGATTTTGAGGGTAAATAGTTTGGCGCCCACCGCGGGGCTAAGGATAATAGTGGCAATTTGATATAAATTCCCGTAACACACCATATTTTACAATTATTTTTTGAAGTGTCTTTGATTCCAGGTTAAAATCGAAATGTCAAACCCCCAATTTGCCCCTCTAAACATGGATGTGGAGTCCGGCCACCATGGCTAGAACAACAATGTAGCGCCCGGTAACGAGGTGCCTCAAGTCGATCTCTACGGAGTTCCGGTCGCGGACCCTATCGATGCCAGTTCGCATGTGGCCATCTACACAAATTTGCCTAGCGATCCCGAGAAAAGCATGCGTAGGGAAGTCCGATTAATTGGCCAGAACACGCACATTGATGAAAACGATGGGATCAATTTGCGTGTTATCTTCGAAATGTTACAGGCTCAACATGCAACGATAGCCCAGTTGCAGAACCAAAGCCGAGCGCCGAGCAGGGTTGAGCCCGAGCCATCCCAGGAAGTCACCCGCAGAAATGAACCAATCACGGAGAGGCCGAATGAAAATGAATCGGGACAAACCCCAAGATTATAAAAATACTCGAGGAATTGACAAAACGGATAGAATCAGGGGAGAAGAAAATTGAAGCCAATGACCAAAAGGTAGAAACCTACAATTCAAGGGTCGACCAAATACTAGGAGCACCTCTGATATTGAAGGGCCTGGATTCCAAGAAGTTTATTCAAAAACCTTTTCCTCCGAGCACAACGCTGAAGCCGATCCCAAAGAAGTTCCGCATGCCCGAGATTCCTAAGTACAATGGAACGATCGACCCAAATAAGCATGTGACTTCTTGCATATGCGCCATCAAAGGGAACGACTTGGAGGATGACGAGATCGAATCTGTCCTGTTGAAAAAATTCGGGGAAACTCTGTCCAAGGGAGCTATTATGTGGTATCACTATCTACCTCATAAATTTTATTGACTATGTTTGCTATGCTTGCAGATTTCTTCGTAAAAGCACACGCCGGGGCTATCAAGGTCGACACCAGGAAGTCAGACCTTTTCAAAGAAAAGCATAGGGATAATGAGATGCTCAGGGAATTCGTGTCCCCGTTTCAAATGGAACGGATGGACTTGCCTCCGGTCGCAGACGATTGGGCCATTCAAGCCTTCACCCAGGGACTCAATGCTCGGAGCTCGTTGGCTTCACAGCAGTTGAAACAAAATCTGGTGGAGTACCCTGCCGTCACTTGGGTTGACGTGCAAAATCGGTATCAATCAAAAATCAGGGTCGAAGACAATCAACTCGGGGCCCCTTATGGGTCCGTTTATCCCGTAAGAACAGTTGACAGAGTCAGGAGAGACGTTGATCGTGAACCGAGAACGAACCGGGATCGGTATCAGCCGTACAATGGCGACCGAATAGGTAGTGGATCTGGGCGAAACCCCGTGAAAAGTGAAAAAAGAAGTGATCGGGGCAAAAAAAACTGGGTACTCATGAGCAAAAATAGTTTTGACAGGCCCATCGTGCCGAAGGAAGCATCCAGACTATCGGAGTGCAATTTTAACATTGATGCCGTTGCTATCTTATCCGCCATTAGACGTATCAAAGACATCAAATGTCCTCGACCTCTATAGTCCGATCCAGCCCAAAGGGATCCTAACTTAATGTGCAAATATCATGGCACTCACGGTCACAAGACAGAAGACTACGGACGATTAAAATAGGAGGTAGCCCGACTATTCAATAACGGGCATCTCCGAGAGTTCCTGAGAGATCGAGTCAAGAACCACTTTAGGAACAAAGATTCCAATAAACAGATCGAGCAGGAGGAACCTTAGCACGTCATTAACATGATCATCAGAGGGGTCGATAGTCCCTGGGGGTCGATGCTGAAGCACACCAAAGTGTCTATGACAAGGGAATAACGGACTCAAGATTATGTGCCGGAAGGAACCTTGTCCTTCAACGACGAAGACGCTGAGGGCATCGTGCAGCCCCACAATGATGCATTGGTAATATCAGTACTTATGAATAAATCTTGAGTTAAGCGTGTGTTAATTGATCCAGGTAGCTCGGCCAACATCATCACATCGTGGGTTGTAGAACAACTCGACCTACAAGATTAGATTGTGCTTGCGGTCCGAGTTTAAGCAGGTTCAACATGGCATGTGAGACCATTAAAGGGGAGATAACATTACCGGTGAACACCGTCGGGACCGTTCAGGAAACAAAGGTCTATGTTATTGAAGGGGACATGAGATACAATGCTTTGTTCAGGAGACCATGGATTCACAACATGAGGGCGGTATCCTCGACTCTACACCAGGTGATGAAGTTCCCGAGGCCGAATGGAATAAAAACAATTTACGAAGAACAAAGAGATTGGCAAGGTATGAGCTGAGAATAAAGAGATGGAGTGCTTAATGAAAGGTGTAACCACTTAACCATATTGTATCCCACACTAACCCAAAAGCTTTTATTACATCCCGAAAAGAAGTCCTACCTGGTTTCAAGCCAAGTAAGCTTACATTAGTAACGATCTACATGAGGGGCAAGCCTATGGTACTTGAAGTCGTACATGCGACATTCTCTTGAGAGAGATGAGTGAGCCTTTCATAAGCCTTTGGATTGAGTGCTAAAATTCTTAAGTGAGCTATGCAAACAGAGAGTAGAGGAGGAGGAGTTTAGAATCCACAATGACCTACATGAGAGAGGGAGCTTCCTTGATGAATAAAGTCAACTCTTGATGCTCAAGTGTCAAGTCAGAACTATATGTGCATAAATATTCAACTTGTCGCCTTGTTGATAATACATAAATAGTGTGGGTAATTGTTGGTTCCAACTGTTGTGTAAATGGCTCCCTTTTGAATGGATGAAATGACCCTCAACTTGTGGAGCTGGGAACTATTTCGTTTGCTTCAGAACAAGCAAAGATTTAAGTTTGGGGGAGTTGATAAGTGGGGATTTTGACTACTTATTTCCGTCTTTTTGATTTTGTTTTAGTCTAAAAGCATTCAATTGTGTTCCCAAAACTAATAAAAAGTGCAAAAATGCAAGAATATTGGAAGTTGGACTCCCTGATGAAATCCGACTAAAAAAAGAGTTAGTCCGAGCTCAAAGCAACAAAAGGGTACAGAAGCATACAACGTGCAGTTCGCAGAAGAAATTGCAATCCACAGAATTCCATCTGCGGCTGCAAACAACGAAGGAAAACTCATAGACTTTCTAGCAAATTGCGGACCGCACATAAATTGTGCGGCCGCAAAAGAATAGCGTGAGACCAACTTCAGAGGGTGTGCAAAATTTCCAAGTTCCGAATCCCTTAGAATTGTGAACCGCACAAGAATTGTGCGACTGCAGGAGAAGTGGCTTGCGACCGCAGACATAAAAGTGCGGACCGCAAAAATATTGTCTCGCGGCCGTAGTTCAGAATTGTGCGGCCACAGAATCCTAGCTCCTGCAAGATGAAGAATTTTGTGGACCGCACATGGAATTGTGTGGCCGCAAAACCCATCGAAAGGTTTTTTTGTCCGAAATTTCCAGCCTTGTATAAATAGACGAGTTTCATAAAATTAGGTCAAGTTTCTGACATCAGCAAGTCCCTTAATCGTTTTTCTTTGCCTCTTTTGGAAGTTTTCTATATTTTGGTGTATTTTACAATAGGTTTTATCACTTTAACTTTACATTATGAGTTTAATTAGTATTTCTTCTCTTTCTTCAATATCAAGCATGAGTAGCTAGATTTTTACTAGAGTTGTGACCCAACCCTAGTGTGTTCTCCTTATGGGTAATTGAATTAGTGCTTGTCTATGATTGAGCTTTATTATTTAGCCTAGTTCATATTTTAATTTGTGGAATTAATGGTTGCGAATATTAATTCATGCACATTTGAATTAGTCTCTACTTGATAAAGAGAGACTTAGTCTAGGAAACCTTGGCTAACAAGGAATTGGGTCAATCGAGAGATTGATTAACCCAATTAAAGGGTTCAACCTAGATATAATAATAACCCAACTTGAGATTTTATCAACTGTATTGTGTGATACCCATTTGATCTTGAGAAAGCCAAATTGGGCAAAATCATTCTTTGACCGAGAGGTATTGAGTGGGTAACTGAGAGTTGATAGCTATAATACACCCCGATCAATAAAACAAGCATTAAGGTTTTTATCCCATTAGGCTAACACCTAGGTAATGGTCACATCCCTAAGATTTTACCTATTTGAAAAACATCAAAAACAAGTATCTTAGTCTTCTTTCTCTATTTTGCAATCTTTAGTTTTAAAATAGAAATAGAAATAAAATCCTTTCTTATGGAAGTGCGAATTAAGATAATTCAATTTTCACGCATTAGAATATATACTCCTAACTCCCATCTAGCTCCCTGTGGATTCGATCTCGACTCTTTGTTGGGTTACTATAATTGCAATCGACCGTTTCATACCTTGTTTTGAGGAGTGCATTTGAGCGCAGTTCAATTTTTGCCGCCGTTGCCGGGGAGTTACAAATGGTGTTAGCTATATATTTGGGTATGTTTTCCGAATATCTTTTTTTCCTTCTGTGTTACTAAAGTGTTTGAGAAATTGTAGGTGCAACCATGGCCAACAATGAGCTCGGAAATATTGCTTTGGGGGATGTGGACATCGAGGATGATTAAGTGGATGAGGTTCCTCTTGAACCTCAAGCCAATAGAAGTGGCCGAGAGCCTCATGAAAATGTGCCCGTTCTACCCCCACCTCCACCATGAGCGGCTCCAAACCAGGTGTTGCACAATGAAGGATATGCAAGCGCAATAGTCCTGCCCCGTATTAGGGCGGGCAACTTTCAAATAACCAATGTGATGCTCACTTTGCTAGAGCAACGAGGCTTCTTCATCTGGTGCTCCAAGTCAAATGCATATAAACATTTGAAGGGGTTTGTGGTCACGTGTTTGGGGAGTAAACAAACAGATGTCCCCGAGGATGCGTTGAGGCTAAGGCTTTTTCCCTTATCTTTACGGGGGAAAGCTTTAGATTGGTTGAAACATTTGCCGAACCATTCCATTCATACTTGGGGTGAATTGGCGGAAAAGTTTATTTATAAGTACTTCTCTCCGGGGCACATAGCTACACTTAGGGATGAGATTCTAGCATTCAAGCAAGAGCCCAACGAACCACTACACGAGATATGAGAGCGATATAGAACAATAGTTAAAGAATGTCCCAACAACGATATGACGGAGAATATGATTTAACAAACTTTCTATCGTGGGATCAACACAACCAGCCAATGTGTAGTGAATCAACTTGCCGGTGGAAACTTCATGACTATGCCTTATGCGTAGGCGTGTGAGATCTTAGATGAAATGGCGAACACATCATCGACATTGGCAATCTCGGGCTAATGTTCCACAAGGGTGATCCCAACGTGATTCACCTCCACAAAGAGTTGCATGACCATAGGCAAGCTATAGCCGAATTGACTACCACCATGAATCAACTAGCAAAGGCTCAATTTCAACAAGTGCAAAATTCTAGGAAAGTCAATGCCAAGGAGGGAGTAAATATGATGGTGAATAAATGGAAAACTAAGGGTCCACAAGTGCAACAACGAGTGGACAATTTTGTGCAAGAAGATAGTAGGTTTGATCAAGATGATTCTTACAATGACAAAGAAGAGGAGGTGAAACATTTGAACAACTTTCAAGGGCAACGAAACAATTTTCACGGCCCAAATCAACAATAATATCGACCTCAAAACAATGCAATTGCAATTCTAACAACCAAGGTAATTGGAGTGGTGGAAACAATCAAAAGAGTTGGCATAACAACAACAATCAAGGAGCTTGGAATGACAATAATCAAGGTAATTAGGGAGGTAAATATCAAGGTGGATGGAACAATAATTAAGGCAACGGGGGGTTGGGTTTTCAAAGGCCCCCGATGTATCAACAACCAAGCAACTCACCTCCTTATCCTTCCCATGGTCCTAGTTCTTCCAACAATGAAATGGAGTGTATTGAGAACTTGTTAAAGCAAATGATGGAGAAGAATGCCGATTCTGATGCTCAACTTGCCTCACACAACACATCGATCCGCAACTTAGAAGTGCAAATGGGAACAATCTCTCAAGTTCTAAATTCTCGTCCTAAGGGGGCACTACCAAGTGACACGGTGGTGAACCCAAAGGGTGGGAACAACACGGGGCATGCCATGGCCATTACTACAAGAAGCAGAAGAGCTGGGAATGCACCCACCTCAAGTCAAAGGCAACTTGTGGATGATGAGCAAGTAGTACAAAAATAAGAGGTCCCGAGCAATGTGATGAAATCAAATGATGAAGTTCGAATTGATATTGATGACAAAGTGGAAGAGATTCTAGAAGAAGTGAACCCGTCTAGGAATCACGTTATTAACATACCGGAACTGGTAGTACAAAAGGCTAAGGCACCATTGCCTATGCCTCCTCCTCCATATTCTCAAAGGCTTGACAAGCAAAATGGCGAGAATCAATTCAAAAAGTTCATTGACATGATGGAGAGTCTCTCGATCAATGTGCCATTAATTGAAGCTTTGGAACAAATTGCCCGGTTATGCAAAGTTTATGAAGGATTTGGTGACAAAGAAGCGGTCGATGAATTTTGAAACTATCAAAGTCACTCATCAAGTGAGTACAATTGTGAATTCAATGGCTCCTAAATTGGAAGATCCCGACGCTTCCACAATCCCTTGTACCATTGGAAGTGTCGTGTTTGCTAAAGCACTTTGTGATCTTGGGGCAAGCATCAATTTGATGCCCTGCTCGGTTTTCAAGACTTTGGAAATTGGACAACCAAGACCTACATCTATGAGATTACAAATGGCTGATCGTACCATGAAGAGACCGTTGGGAGTGATGGAAGATGTATTGGTTCGTGTTGATAAATTCATTCTTCCGGCGGATTTTGTCATTTTTGTGAAGTGGACTATGAGGTGCCGCTTATTCTTGGAAGACCTTTTCTTGCTACGGGGAAAGCTCTTATTTATGTGAAAGCCAGAGAACTCACTTTCCGGGTGGGTGATAAAAATGTGGTATTCCACGTGTGCAAATCTATGCGGCAACCAAATAGCAATGAAGTGTGTTCCTCTGTGGACTTGGTGACTGATGCGATTGTTGATGATACAAGTGCCACAATCAATGTGTGTGATATGTTGGAGCCCATCTTGCTCAACTTTGATGATGACGAGATAGATAGCTTAATAGAATGTGTGAATTCTTTGTAACGAATGGGGTCGTACAACCATGCACCCCGGAAACTCTCCTTGGATCTTGAAAATAGGAAAACTCTTCCTTCAAAGCGGTCAATTGAAGAGCCTCCAACCTTGGAGTTGAAGTCATTGCCCCCACATCTTCGGTATGGATTTCTTGGCGCTTGTTCTACTTTACCGGTTATTCTTTCCTCTTGTTTGAGTAACGTGCAAGTTGACTCTACATTGGTGGTGCTACATAAGAGGAGGAAGGCTATTGGATGGACATTGGTGGATATTCGGTGAATAAGCCCCGCATTGTGCATGAATAAGATCAACTTGGAGGAAGATGCCAAACCATCTATTGAACATCAAAGGAGACTCAATGAGGCTATGACAAGAAGTGGTCAGAAAAGAGATTATCAAGTGGTTGGATGCCGGGTTGTCTACCCCATTTTCGATAGTTCATGGACTTCTCCATTGAAATGTGTTCCAAAGAAAGGCGACATGACGGTGGTCCCAATGATAAGAATGAGTTGATTCCCACAAGAACGGTGACCGGGTGGAGGGTGTGTATAGACTATCGCGAGCTCAACAAAGTCACTAGGAAGGATCATTTTCCACTTTCATTCCTTGACCAAATGCTTGATAGGTTGGGTGGTCGTGCTTTATAGATGGATATTCGTGCTACAACCAAATCCTTTTTGCTCCGGAAGATCAAGGGAAAAAAACTTTTACATGTCCCTATGGTACTTTCGCATTCAAGCGGATGCCATTTGATTTATGTAATGCTCCGGTGACTTTTCAAAGGTGTATGATGGCTATTTTCACGGACATGGTGGAGGACTACCTTGAAGTTTTCATGGATGACTTCTCGGTGGTTGGGGATTCCTTTGACGATTGCTTGGAAAATTTAGATAAAGTATTGGCAAGATGTGAAAAAACGAATTTGGTGCTAAATTGGGAGAAGTGTCATTTAATGGTCGAGGAAGGCATTTTCCTTGGTCACAAGATCTCTAAGAATGGCATTGAAGTCGACAAGGCAAGATTTACGTGATTTCTAAACTTCCACCTCCAATTTCGGTGAAAGGCGTGCAGAGTTTCTTAGGCCGGCGGGGGGGGGGAGGGGGTTATCGGTTTCATCAAGGATTTCTCTAAAGTGGTGAACCAGTTGTGCAAGCTTTTAGAGAAAAATGCTAAGTTTCACTTTAATGATGACTGCATGAGAGCCTTTGATTTGTTAAAGTTCAAGTTGACAACCACTTCCATTATCACAGCTCCTAATTGGGGTATCCCTTTTGAGCTCATGTGCGATGCTAGTGACGTAGCGTTTGGAGCTGTTTTGGGGCAACGCATCAACAAGATTTTTCATCCGGTCTATATGCTAGTAAGACCATGAATGGTGCCCAAGTCAACTACACCGTTACGGAGAAATAGCTCCTTGCCATTGTGTTCGGAATTGAGACGTTTTGCCCGTACTTGATGGTGCGAAAGTTATTGTTCACACGGATCATGCGGCACTTCGCTAATCTATGAGCAAGAAAGATTCCAAATCTCGGTTGATGAGATTGGTGATTTTGTTGCAAGAGTTTTATATTGACATCCAAGATCAAAGAGGGAGTGAAAATCAAGTGGCGGACCATTTGTCTCGTTTGGAGGGGGAGGGGAGGCCACGTGATGGCCTTAAAATCAATGACTCTTTTCCCGATGAGTAACTCTTTGCTATTTCAATGAAAGAGGTGCCATGGTTGGCAGATCTAGCAAATTTTCTTGTGTGTGGAATTATCCCGGATGCGTTCTCTTCAAACCAAAGGAAGAAGCTCAAACGGGATTGTCAAGATTATTATTGGGATGAGCCATACCTTTTTTGGATTTTTACAGATGGGGTAGTTAGAATATGTGTACCGAAAAAAGAGTAAAGTGATATTCTTGGGGCTTGTCATTCTTCACCATATAGTGGTCACCATGGTGGAGCAAGAACGACTGCCAAAGTGCTAAGTTGCGGTTTCTATTGGCCCACTCTTTACAAGAATGCAAGTGATTTAGTGAAAAGATGTGATAAATGTCAAAGGGCCGGTGGAATATCGAAGAAGAATGAAATGCCTCTCACTACCCTTTTAGATATTGATATCTTTGATGTGTGGGGTATTGATTTAATGGGTCCTTTTGTGAGTTATTGCGGAGACACCTACATCTTGGTCGCAGTTGATTATGTGTCTAAATGGGTTGAGGCCATTTCTCTACCCAACAATGAAGTGGGGAGTGTGGTAGCGTTCTTGAAGAAGAATATTTTCACAAGGCATGGTACTCCAGGGTCTATCATAAGCGATGGGGGGGTCGCATTTTTGCAACAAGGCTTTTGACACTTTACTTAGCAAGTATGGTGTTACTCATAAAGTTATGACTCCCTATCATCCACAAGCTAGCGGTCAAGCAGAAGTCTCCAACCAGGATATCAAGAGTATCTTGTCCAAAACAGTGAATGCTAACCGGACAGATTGGTCCAAGAAGCTCGATGAAGCATTATGGGCTTATCGGACGGCTTACAGAACACCTATAGGAATATCTCCATATCGATTGGTGTTCGGAAAAGCTTGTCATCTCCCGGTGGAACTTGAGCACAAAGCCATGTGGGCTCTAAAGAAGTTGAATCTTGATTGGATGTAGCCGCTAACTTGAGGGTTGCACATTTGAATGAATTGGATGAGTTCCGGTACCATGCCTATACAAGTTCGTCCTTGTACAAAGAAAAGATGAAATATCTTCATGACAAATACATTTGGAACAAAGAGTTCAAGGTAGGTGATCTTGTTGTTCAACTCACGATTGAGGATGTTTTCCGAAAAGCTAAAGTGCAAATGGAGTGATCTTTTTGAAATTGTGGGTGTGACACCTTTCGGTGTATTGGGCTTAATAAACAAAAACAATGAGGTATTCCGAGTCAATGGTCATCAGGTGAAGCACTATTTGGAAAAAGTTGGTGATGGCCACATCATGGCGGTGATTCATTTCAAAGGATGATAATCTACGTCGTGCCGCGACGTTAAATTAGACACTTCTTGGGAGGCAACCCATGTGTTTTTTTTTCTTTTCTTTGTTTCTTTTGTAGTTAGGAGTTATTTTTATGCTAACTTGATTTGAAGTGTGTTGCAGGGATGAGTATGCTTTACAGGAATTGAGCCCAGAAATATAGTTAAGTGTGGAAAGAAGTGCGGACCGCAATTGCTTTGTGCGGACCGCATAATTATGGTTGCTGCAGTAGAAGGTGATCTGCGGCCGCAGAATTACATTGAGGATTGCACAGATTAAAGGTGGAAAATGATAGCTCTGAAGTTTTCCTGTCAGAAAAAGGGCCGATCTGCGGCCGCAACACAAATTTTGCGGGCCGCAAACACAATTTTACGGACCGCAAAATGAAAGGGCAACTGAGCCCTTAGGTAACAGAGTGCGGACCGCAATTGGAATTTTTTGTCCGCACTCACGTCCCCTTCCCTTGAATAAACCCGGCAAGTATAAATAGAGGGCTTAGGGCTACTGTTCCCCTTTTTCTTCTCCGAGCTCACAACTATCACAAAAATTTGAACTTTCATCTTAAATTGTTTGCCTGCACGTGTAGCATCTATTGATCACTCATCTCTTGCACTCACTCTATCTGGTATGCTTCATAATCTTGTTAATTTCTTTTAATTTTTAACTTTTAGTAGAAAGTTAGACCATTTGTCTATTGAATCCATTTGAACAACCATATGGGGTAATTCTATTGTAGGTAGACTGGAAAATGCTCTAGGGGGAATGGGTAAATAGATTTCCATGCTTAGATGTTGTTTCCATGTCAAAATAGTGAAAATATTGCAAGCCATATGTAAAAATGACCGTCTGTTCATAATTGGTTCAATTCTGTGGCCGCACAAGAAATTGTGCGGTCCGTAAAAGCTAAGTCTAGGGTACTTTAGTAAGGCATGATTCTGCGGCCGCAATGAAAAATGTGTGAGCCGCAGATATCCCATTGCGGCCACAAAACACCCTATTTCCTGTGATCAGAGAGTTGTCAAATTAGTGATTCTCATGTGCGGCTGCAAGACAATTTATGCGGACCGTAGAAAACAGTTTGTGGCCGCAAAAGAGAGAAACCTCTGTCATCAGAGAGCTGGCATGTTGGTGGTATCTGAATTGTGGTCGCAATGAGAAATGTGCTGATCGCAATCCAATTCTGTAGCCGCAACTGAGAATTGTGCGGTCCGCAAGTCCCATTCTGCGGCCGCAATAAAAATTCTGCGGACCGCAAGTCCCCACCTTGCACACATGTTTCAACTGTGTTCCTCACTATATCTTGTGGTGTGTCCTTACATTAATTAAATGTCTGAATTTGAATTGCATCTAACATTCGCCTTTGCTTGATACAGAAAATGGTTCGATCTAGAGGCAGAGGCAATACTTCAAAAGGAAGGGGTGACCCTTCTCGGGGACGAGGGAAGAGACCCTTACCTAATGCCTAACAGCTTGAAATCAGAAAGAAAACAATAGCTGGCCGAGGGAGAGGCGCAGACCTTTTCGAGACCAGTTCTTATGCCCCATCTGGGGAAGCATCAGAAGGCAACTCAACCTCTATACATGAGTAGCCGACTGTTCAGTCAAGGCCGCTAGAGATGTATCAGCTCAGGGATGAGTCGTCCACATCTCATAGAATTTCTGAGGGCTCAGAGATATCAGTGCAGGACATCACCGATGATGGTAGGGGGGAGATGCTACTGTTACCGGACTCAAGTGGTCGAAGAAGAAAGAGGTCTGGGAGGACCAGTTTGTCAGTTTGGCCGCCTTCTCTAGTTTCCGTGAATAACGGCCAGTGAGGTCGCTTACTCTTGAGCGGTTTCAGTTGAAAGATCTTGAGAGGTATAACCCTGCAGTATTGAGACAGTTTCGAGAATGCAAAGGGTGGATGTGGTTTACCCAGAGCGTGATGGATGCGAAGGAATACCTTGTCCGGGAATTCTACACCAATATGGCGCATATCAACAAAGGGACAAAGGTGACTAAAGTGAGGAACCCCAATGTGCGATTTGATCAGCGCACATTGAACACTTACTTGGGTTTTAATGATGTCGAGCCCATAGAGTACTTAGAGAAATGTGCACTTCGGGATGAAGCTCGTCCTTGGCTAGCTGAGATTTTAGCAGCTCCTGGTCCACCACCACCATGGATAACAACAGGGGTTTCTATTCATAGGAGTACGTTGAGCTTTGAGGCAAAGGGGTGGCAGACCTTTTTAAGCAGCCAACTAGACCCGAGCTAGAATGAGATATATCTTCCTATCCCGCGGGCAGTTATAATGGCTTCCATCATGGTCGGGTACCCTATCAATATGGGAGTCGTGATGTCGGCCAATATCTCTGTGGTCGCTCGGCAAGCTGACACATCCTACCCGCATCCGAACACCAGTACAGAGTATCTCACGGATGCGAGGGTAGAGCAGAGGGACTTTGATACAAAGGTGCAGGCGAAGAAGCCGTTCTCATTGTATTCATTGATGGATGCACACAACACTAAGAGAAAGGGTCAGCCATCTACCACCACAATCCAGTCTAATGAGCCATCGGTGGTAGTTGCAGAGGCAATTGATATTCCATCCATTTCGGCCGAGCCTTCATCAAGTGTCGCAGCTATGCCTCTACTACCATCCCCAGTTCCTACAGCAGTCCTTGTCACATGACCCAACTCGGCTTTGAAGTAGGTACCATGCCTACTGCTCCACTCTTTATGCTGCGAGTCTCCAGACATTGGTGAGCCTCAACAACTGGATGCAGACAGCCACTGCAAAGCTGTCTGACTTATCCAGTACGTTGCAACACAGTCCTCTATGCTAGCACCTCAGATGGCCCCATTAGTGGAAGACACTTTGAAGAAGCTCCTAGAAAACTAGGACCCTATCATGGCTACATTGGAACATCATGGATCAGTGATTGAGGAGCTGGGAAAAAAAGTTAAGAAAATGAGAAAGTCTCAGAACTCCAAGAAGTCAGTAGACAAGCTCCGAAGACAGGTTACCAAGCATGCTGCAGCCGGAGATATTCCATTTGATATGATGATTGACCCACACTTCCAGGCCAGATCCTACAGCACCTACAACACTAGCTAGCCAGTCTGAGTAGCCAGACCTTACTGCTAACACTGCCGAGGCAGTGCGTCAGATGTTCACCAACCCAGTCACTCCCAGAGTTGAGGATGATGAGATTCAATTAGATGAGACTGAGGTCAGTGACGTTGCTGTGGACACAGAGATGGTCAAGGAGCCATATGGAGCTTTCTTCACTTTTACCCTTCCTTTACTCTTATTTTGTTAAGCATTGGGGATAATGTTGATATTCAATTTTGCCCTCATATTTTTATAGTATATATCTTTTTAAAATATCATTTTGCATCATTACTTAATTTACAAGAGTTACACAAGTATTTTCTATAATTTTCTAAAGGAACATAAGTACTGCAACATAGCCGGAACAGGGTCACGACATACCCATAATGTCTATAACAAAAATGCATACCCAGACCACGACAAGTCTGGAGAAGGGATCTCGCCAATCACCGCTGAACTGGACAACCTACTGTGGTGGGGGAGCTGCACCTGCCTGTCTATCAGGACCTGCAGCACGACATGCAGCGTCCACAAATAAAAGGACGTCAGTACTAATAAAGTACTGAGTATGTAAGGCAGGGAACCATAAGTACGAACAGTAATGTAAGCAGGGATAGAGAATATACAACCTGTAATATCTGGGTACCTTTGAGGGCTACTGACATGAAATGCATGATACATATGTATATATATATAAACTTTAAAAACATACGCCTCTGTAGGCATCATCATCATCATATCATACCCCGCCGTAATAGGCTCGGTAAAAACGTACCCAGCCATCATAAGGCTCGGTAGAATCGTACCCGGCCACGTGGAGCTCGGTAAAACCCAACTGATCAGTGGTTGCACAATAGGTGCCGTACCTGGCCGACTATAGCGCGGCTTGGTAGAGTAAAATAGATAAATATATATAATGCATGCTCGATTCATGAAAATACGTTCAAAGCTTTTTGGAGTGACGTAAGGTTGGTATCCTCTGTACACGTTATTAGGACTAACTCTTCACCATGAACCTTATAAGAATCAGGAAGTACCAACAACATTAATAACATAAGAACAAGAGAAGCAACATCAATGGCAATCGTTCCATAAGAGGGGAAACAATGTAAGTACTGCTAGCTTCTAAGAGTAGAGTTTCTTTGGAAGCTCGTTCGAAGTCGTGCAAAAGAAGGAAAGGGATAGCCTCACATACCTTGCATATACTGCCCCAATCTCAAGCTATGCAACTATCACAACTCCTTAGTCTACAATAAGAGAAACGATACTATCATTATCATTTAAGCGTCATAACTATTATGTATCGACCACAACCTATTTTACGATGAAATGGAAGCACCTCCCCTATATATATGACTCTACACAATTCAAAACAATCACCAAACAGCCCAAAAAACATCAATAATAATCATATTGAGCCTCCTAAAATAGTCCACGCACAAGCTAATCACTTCATACATACGATGGCCACCGTAGTCGTGTCAAACGACCCGAAAATGTTACGAAGAACTATCAGCCCACAACCCTAAATCTATATGGTGTTTATCCACACCCTTCTTCCTCCAAAACTCCACAAAATAGTATTAAAACACGTAGCCCAAAAGCGACACAAAACAGTCCACAAAATAATCCGCTACAAGTGAATAACTCGAACTCACGGCTTCCGATCACCGTCCCGTGAGTTCTTACATGTATAGAACGAATCACCATGAATTCACAGGAGAAAAAATGTATGAAAGAGAGCAGTAAACTTACCTTACTTGTTGGATAACTCAGCCCCTTTCCTTGGTTCTTCAAACTCTAGGTTTCACCCCCAATTAGAACTTGAAAGAGAGGGAAAATCGATTAGGGTTTGTGTGGGATTTTTGGGGAGGGGTTGTAGGGGTTCAATTTGGTTTTGAAGGTCTGAAATAAGGGTGAAATAAATGAGTTTATAATCCCTTAAAAGTATTCTCTTGGCCGACTTTGGAACTTTTAATTTTGTCCTCTAATTTTGGCAAGTAGGTGATGCACCTACTGTCACCTACCAATCTGTGCAGGCCTGCGGAAATACAATTATCTCTATACTCCGAGATTGTATTGACAAACGGTTTAATATATTGGAAACTAGACTCATAGATCTTTAATTTGGTAGGTAGATCACCCCGTAATTTCTTGTAAATTAGGAGAAAAGCTTAGAAACATTTGACCTAATGTTTAAGTAAAATTATGAACCTAAGTTGCGACAACTTTTGTCAACTTTTATTTCATAACTCGTTTGACTTCAAGACTTATGACGCGGATATTATATTATTCAAATACCTTAAAAAAGACCTCTTAAGAGTATTATTAAAGCTTTAAAATTGATTTTCTTGCATTTATATTACTTGAATATTTATTAATTAACCCTTAAATTATTTTGTGATGACTTGATCATCCATAGTTTTTATTTGCATTCACATATATATTTCAAAAAAATTTACTTTATTTTATATAATTATATTTGTATTTAAGCTATTTACTGAATTTTACAATAATAGCCTATATGTTGTGCATAATTATATTTTTATTAAATTATTTGTACCTTAAATAGCATTTTATATTTTTACAATGTTAAATTATTATTTTCAAGCATCTTACTACACAAACAATATTTTTATTATTTGTTAATTACTTTTTATAAATATTTTGTATAACTTTTCGTGTATTTAATTTGTAGCCCAAATTTGGGGCTAATTTCGGACCAGATAGACCCAAATCACTGGCCCAGAGATCTCCAATTCTTAGCCAAACTTCCTTTGGCCCAAACCAAACGACCGCTCTCCCAAAACCGACCCGCTCCCTTTTTTTCTAATCCTAGCCGTTGATCTCTCGATCAACGGCCCACAATCGCCCCTCTACTTTAAACTAACCAAACCCACCCGAAACCCTACCATTTCTCTAAGACCGCTGCCCCTAAATCCTCTCTTCTCCTCTCCTCTCAAACCTTAGCAGTCGCCTCCCTTATTCTGTCCAACTCCGACCTCAACATGGAATCACTCCATGATTCCCTTTCCATTTGTGCTTTGTCTCTTTGTTTCTTACACGATTTTGGTATCACATAGTACTCGCCTATTTTGGCAAGTGCCAGGCTCCGAATCGAGGGAATCAGGCTCTATTTTGTTTAAATCCAGAAGATATTTCGCCTGTATACACTCATTACCAGGCTGTATGGGTCCGATTCAGTGAGATCTCTGACTATTTGTGTTCTCCTTCTTGAACTAGGGTTTACCTGATTTTTCTCCTAAATTTATTCTGAATTGATTTTGCATGCTTTTCTTTCCTTATATTTGTGTTTGATTAATTATGTTTCCTTGTTTGTTCGTTTAATTTTACTACTATATAAACCCCTCCCCTAATCCCCTTTAACGGACGGGAGTCACTGTTATTCTCTCATACTCTCGCTCACTCGATATTATTATGAATTTATTGCTCTTGGCCGGCTTTCTAAAAGCCAAGCCCATCGGAACCCTCTCTAACAACCTCCCTAGTGTGAGCACTGCTCGGGGCTCATTTGAGGCTATTGTGAACTCTAACGCACTAGGATTTGAGTCTTTTGGTTGTTCTCTTTGCTGGTGATATTCGAGCTATTTATGACACTTAGCCTTCCCTTTTATTTTGTTTGTTGAATCTGCAAACTGGTGAGTGTCTTGACTTTTGCAATGCTATCCTCTTTTGCTTGTTTCCAGTGCTTCGCATATCCATGTTGTTCGAACTAGTATGACTCTAATATTGTGTTGTAATCATTAGCAATTTACTTGCATTGTAGCTATTCTGTAATTCTGAATCTCCTAGTGTCACAACCTGCCTAATTCCTTAAACTCCTATGTGTTTTGCTTGAATGACTTTGTATTTTTAAGTTTGCTTTGTTGTTCTGCTGTTGATTATGAGTTTTTCTCATGCCTGGTTTTGGATTCTCGCACTGAAATTCCTAGGGAATCATCTCTTACCCAGAATTTGCCTTAATGAGCTTCTATCGATAATTCCTTTATGTGAACTCTTTTTTTACCTGCTTACATGAACCATATTTGTTGCTGCAATGTTTTAACCAAATCTGTTGCTTTGTTCTAGTGCTTGGTCAAGCCTGCAATCTTTGGTATTGCTTATGCTTCTAGTTGAATCCCAATACATTTAGGTCCCATGATCATGCATAATCAACTAGCTTAAGTTCTGAGTCTGCCTGTTCTATTTGACTTTAAGATAATATGTATTCCTGCCATGACATCTTTGGACTTTGAGATCTTGTTTTATACTCAGCATGATTAAGCTTCTCATCGGTTGCTTGCTTGCTTGCTTGTTTGTCGTGTGCAATTGTCATTTCCTGACTATGACTCTGTCTGACCATTCATGACTTAGACTCCTAGGTTTTAAAATCCTTTTAGGCCAATTCTCTATTCTGAATTCATTCTGGAAAAATTAGCATGTTCACCTCGTATATCCCTAGTATGTTTACCCTGTTAATCTAAACTGGAATGTCTCCTAACTCTCCTAGTGTTATGTCTAACTTTACCATGTTATCGCCTGCTTAATGATGTAACCTATGTTGTTGCAAATTGAGTCTATTGACTCTCGTATTTTCGTGTTCTTTGTTTAGCAATACTGTCACTCTTGCTTCTAAAATGCCAATGCATTTATGAATCATGCTAAATGTCATACAACCCCGTCTCTATGAGGAGTTGCTTTAGAACTGTTTGGTTGGTTTTCATGTATGGTCTATTAATTCATTTTGTAAATTGGTCAATATTGGGTTGTATATGAGTCCATGGTGGCTTGGGGCTATGCAAATGGGGCCTGCTATCCGAATGAAAGAGTCTACTGAAGGCCCAGGCAGTGCTAGGGTTAACTCTTCTTAAGTCTGCCCTATTTGTTGGGCCTGTAATCATCTTGGTTATGTAATATTCGAGGTCTGTTTCTTTTTTTTTTAAAAATCTTTGGTCATATAATAATTTGTAAACAAACGATGGGGAGATTAGTGAATGGGAGCTGGGGTATTCTAATGCTTGAATAAAAGGGTAGAGAACGCGCCTATAAGGTCTATGTGTGCTATTTGCTATTTTGTTCAGCATGCCTTATATGTTATTTTGTTTAGTGTATTATACACTAATAGAAAGCATGCCTATAAGAACCACACACACACTTAATTTCATTGGTCAAATAAGCTACACTTGTTTCCATGTCTATTATCAACACTCTTAGATAACATGTTTATAGGATGCAACAATGCGATACTTTTACTTACCTAGATACCATGACTACATGATCTTAACTATTTAATCTACTGCTTCATGCTGCTGTTGCACTGCCTCACGCAGATAGCCTGCCTATAGGGATAAAGTGTTATAAAATCAAGTCTAATTGTTAGAAATCCCGCTTATAGGGTGTTTATTAACGCTACTAATACTGTATTTTCTAGTGGCTTCACTGCCTAATCACGCGACTATTAGAGGGTATATCTATAGGGTACTGTCACCTATCTAAGACGCATATCTATAAAATCAGTGTTGGTAGTTCAGAATTATGGGATTGTTTTCACCACCTTATTACGCAACGATTAGATATCCTGTGTGTAGGACTTGGTAACACTCTAATCTGCCTATACGTCAGTCCAGAAATTACAGCGATGCCTGTATAATACTGAAATCATATAGAAATCATGCTTATAGGACTTAATGATTCTAATACGTCTTAATTCTATCTACTGCCTAACCAGAAATCTGTTTACGTGCTTATGTGTGGAGGTTAACTTGAGCCTTTTTATTGATATTGTATGCAGTCCTATCTGTTTTGAATGTCGCCTAGTTTTATCATTTTTGAGCAACCTAAGTAAAGTCTAGAACAACCCGTTAGTAGGTCCAAAGCCTCCTGGACCATAGGATAGCAAAAGATGATAGTTGTAGACATGTAATATTTGACCCACACGTCAGAATTACCTCTAATAGTCATAGTACTTTTAGAATGATTATTGGAGCCTGTTTTTATAGGAATTCACTTTATTAAATTTAATTCTATTTTAGGTACAAAACTGAAAAATACAAAATATAGTCCCAACTTCTATATTATAATATTATGAATTCAATCAAAAGGTTTTGTAGTTTGGGCATTTTAATTGGTTTTCAGCTTTGTTCAATTGTGTAAATTTTGGAACCCAAATACAAAGTCCAATTCCAACAGCCCAATAACCCAACCCCTTTCCTTATCTGCCACGAATGATAACAGAATTCTGACAGAATCTCTCTCCCCTCACGCAATATACACACACACGACCTCCCCACTGATTTCACTCAATGCTAACAGATTTGGGGAGGATTCTGGAAGGGAGTTAGTTATCTTGGAGAGCTAGGCGAGGGTTCAAAGGAGAGAAAAATGAGGAAAGGAAAAGAAACAGGAACAATGGTTTGACAATTCTTTAAGCTTCTTTTCTTGTTTTAGTTTCTCTAAAAATCCATAAAACAACAAAAACACCCAGAGGATACATTGCTTTTGCCCTCTTTCTATTTTATCTTTCCGATTCCAATGTCGATTTTAAAAACCAAAGTTTGAAGGAACTCTCCAGTTGCCGATTTAAGTTTTTGCTTGAAGTTCAGTGAGGTCGAGTTCAGTGGTTCGTGGTTCCTGCTGTATAATTGATTCTCTTTCGATCTTGCATCATTGTACTCGCTTAAAGTGATTCTAGCAAAAGGCAATTACAAACTCTCACTCAGGTTCATCGTTTGATTCTTGCTTAATCCCATTTCTGTCACTTTCGATAGTTTTTTACTATTCTGTGATGCTCCTGTGTTTGTCGTTTTATGATTTTGTTTCGTCACTTGAGGGTGTTGTTGGGTTATTATTTGCAGTTGATTTCGTGTGTCTCGACTGTTGAAGTTTCCTTTTCATTTTCCTGAGCTTATTAAATGAGAATATTATAGCAAAAACCAGTCTCAAATCGGACCAATCTGCTTTGGAGGTCGAATATGCGACCGCATAACCAATATGTGGTTCGCATATTTTGACATAACAATCACAGATCGTAACCTTGGGTTTGAATCACTCACCGCATTTGTGTTTTGCAGTTCGCAAACACGTTTCGCGATCGCAAATAAGATCCCACTCCTGATATTAAAACCCTGCCCAGGACTCTGTCACGATTTGCGATCTTAATGTGCAATCTACGGATCGCATACACGATTTGTGATCGCAGATAGGATGGCATTTTGACCTCAAGTTTTGACTCAGGACTCCGTGCTGATCTGCGACCTTTGCATACAATATGCGGCTCGCATATGGGATCTGCGACTGCATATCCCTGTTTGCAGTGATATTTTGCTCTTTTCTTGTCTTCTATGGCTTTTTGGGACCGGGTTTGGGTAAATGCATGAAATAAAAGTTAAAAGCACAAGGACGTGAACTGAATTTTATCTTTCTTTATTTTAGATCTTATTTTCTTATTTTATTACATTGCTCGCTAATAGCATGTTTAGGCCGATCACACTTCGGTAGGCAATACTAGGACGTTTTGTTAATTTTTGAGGAGAGAGGTCGTTCCCTAGTTGAATTTATCCGGGGAATGCCCCGAAGGACTATGTATTTGACATTCCGGGGAATGCCCCGAGTTTGTATGCGAAGACCAAAAGTGAAACTCGTAGCATTTCAGTTTTAGCTTTATTTCCCTTTTATTAAGTGGGAACGACCTCGAACCTCTTGTGCGTTTGTATTTCTCTTATTTGTATATGTCTCAATTCGAATCTTCTAAAAGCCAACTAAATCGAGTACGCAACCGTGACTTTCACGGAACTCGGGGAATGCCTAACACCTTCTCCCCGAGTCAAATGAACCCCCTTACCCAAATCTCTGGTATGAACTTGGCCTTGAGCCTAAGTTCCAAAATGGTGGCCTGGCACACCAGAATCAATTGTTAGGTGGCGACTCTACACTTTTATGATTAATCCATCTCTTTGTCACTTTCCAAATTGGAAACCCCTTTTACGAGCTTTATTAAGCCTTTTATCCAAAAGGGTTTAGTAAAGTCTCGACCTACAAAAATGAGTGACAGCTCTGGCGACTCTGCTGGGGACCTCTACTTGCGGGTTCGAGCTAGTACTCGATTTGTTGGCTTTTAAAATATTTGGTTGAGTTTTTATGCTTTTTCGTTAGCTTTACTTAATTTTATTATGCTTTCATATTTTGTTATTTGCTAGTTGTTTATGTGTTTACAGTTTTTGCTTTATGTGTTTATCGCTTTATAACTGTCATCATATGCATTGCCCGGTCATTTCTTTCTGCAACAAGTCTTGGAGCACGCATCGCGTGCACGAACTCTTTGTTGAGTCACCCTTAATTTAGGAGGGGAAGCCAACGGACGTATGGAGTGGGTGAAAAGCTTGAGCATCCACCATCGACCATACGCTTTCCCCGAACTACCTTGTTAGTGAACCCCAAACTTAGGTTAGCCTTTAGGTCATTTTTATTTGCATTATGTCATTTAGACCTAGCAGCGCTTGGTCCCAGGTACCGTGTCCCTTGGAAGGAACCTTGTCCAAATTATGTCAAAATGGGCCCGTGGCCCAAAATGACAATTAATTATCCTATGTGCTAAATGTTGCATCTGTGAGGGTAAAAGGGTCATTTGGCAGACTGATGTCTTGGAAGAGCGGTGAAAATGAAGTAAATGGGACCATACTAGTTTTTTCTTTCACAATCTTTTTCAAAAAAAGAAAAAGAAAAAAGAATTGAAGAAAAGAAAAGAAAGGAAGATTTTGCATTTTTCATCATTTTCCAAGAATTCAAAAGGAAAAAATCCAAGAGTCTTTACATCATTTTCCAAGAGACAAAATCTAGTTTTTAGTTGCGTCTTCCCGAACTACGCGAACCTGATTCTCGTCTTCTGGGCGGGATACGTAGGCAACCCACATAGGGTATGGTCTTCCTAGTAAATCTTAGGTTCTTGGCTTCCGGGGTCGTAGCCAAATCTTGCATGTTTAGCCACCTTGGGCCACATCGGCCATTCTTGCAAAATAGGGTTATTTTTGTAAAAGTAGCTCAATCACAGTGTCATACTACTCTAAGGTTAATCCATGTCCGGTTTGTGCCCCTAGCCACATTTGGCCATATCGGCTATTCTTGCAAAGTATTCCATTTCTGCCAAAATAAATCTTTAAGACCATGATTGTCGGGATACCAGAGTCATGTAAGCTTTAAATGAAGTATCTCTCATGCTTAGGGGTCACCTTTGTCAAGTTTGCACTAATAATCACTTTCAGCCACCTAGGGCACTATGCAAATATAGCCAAATTGTGTCTTGCATTAATCCACCAGAAATGTTATGGTGTCATTCCGGGTCGCTAACCATGTTCTCCTCATTTAGGTATGGATCCGTTGATTCCATCCAAAATGCTGATGGTAACAAATATTCCTAAGAAATTGATCAAATGGTGGAACATGTTTTCATCGTTAGAGCAACACGAGTTGATGCATAAATTGGGTACACTAACTTCTCTTCTTGATATCACACCCCGTCCGGACTTAGTGGAGGCAATGCTGACCTACTGGAACCCGCAGAACTTGACTTTCAAATTCGGGAAATGTGAGATGACTCCTACCTTGGCAGAAATATCCGGTCTCACCCGCTTAAGTTACATAGGCAAGAATATGATACTTCCCCGGGACCACTCTAGGACAAGATTTCTCAACGATCTGGGCCTAAAAGATAACAAGCATTTGAAGTGCCTTGAGCAGTCTTGGGTATATTTGGATTATTTGTTTGCTAGATTTGGACCAGAGGATAGTTTTGACGTCTTTTGGGATAAGTTCTGCACGACCAAAGCAAAGTGGCAAAGACGTCGACTCGAAGCTTTCAGCGTTGCTTTATTAGGGTTACTGGTTTTTCCATTAGATGAAAGGCACATTGGCACCTGTCTACAGTCAGTGGTGATGGCATCATTTCATGAAAAGCAACACAAAACTGTTACTGTTGTACCAATGATCTTAGCAGAGTTGTACCGAGCCCTGAGTGAGGTTAAGGGAGGTGTCAGGTAGTTTGAGGGAAGTAACTTTTTTCTACAATTATGGATGATGGAGCATTTGCACACAGCTTCCTTACGTTGTCCCATCGACCGTGCCTTGTGGGATCGGGTGATATGCATCGAGCGTAGGATGAAGTCTCCTAAGTTCACATACCTAATAGGTGTCACAGCTTGGATTAAGTTCCTTGATTCGAGGACAAATGAAAATATTTTGTGGGCTTACCTTTGGCTACCTTTAGATGATATCTTGGTAGGATGCCTCATGCAGCCTTTCCTGATGCTGATAGGACTCAAGTGTGTCAGACCGTATACGCCGGTCAGGGTAATGCGACAGTTGGGCAGACGACAAGAAGAGCCTCCAACTTTGCACCTTCGGAGGTACATCATGAATTTTAGCAAAAAGGCAGTTGACGAAATCAAGTACGTGCAATACTGGAACAATGCAAAGAGGATGAAGAAAGATACATTGGTAAAGGATGTTGGCAGGCCCGAGTGTACTCAGGAGTACCAAATTTGGTTATAATCCATTCCACCGGGGATCAGTACCCCATTGCTAGCACAGCTTAGGGGGTAGGCAATTCAGACAGATGATTTTGAGGAAGCATCGGACCAAGATCCATGGGATAAGCTGGAGTTGATAAAGTCTTAGTTAGCGGAATTGGCAGCAAAGGTGGAGCAGGATAGGCAGTATCTGCTTAGGGTTGGTCTTCAGGAGGCAGGGGAACATGCTAGGGTCTTCGTTCCTAGCATTGGTGCTTCTTTACAGGGCATGTTACAAAGCTTGAGCACGACGGATAGCCCAGGACCATCCAGTCAGGACAGTTGCATTCAGGGGCAATTTGAGGATCCATTCTATTTCAATGTTTTAAGAATGTCTCATGTCTTGTCTAGGTGTACTGAGCCTCTAGGTAGTTTCAAAGCCAGTCATAGTGTGGTCAAATGTGTCTGGTCTTCCATTATTGCACTTCTTATCAAAGGTCTTAAATGAAAAATCCCGAATTTTATTTTTCATCACTTTTTCAGAAACACACTTGGTTTGATTCATGAAGAAGATGATACACAGGAAACTTACTTTGGGTTTTTATCAAGTTATTTTACATCAAAAGAGAGCGTAATGATAAAAAGTGTTGGAAAAGAAAGAGAAGGCAAGATTGAAATAATCAAATCGGGATGATGCCATATGACCTTGCAACCTTCACAGCCATTTTAGAACCATTATTTGTTGCTAGGTGCATCGCACGTAATGTGATATTATTATTTGATAAATGCCCTAAGGCTAACATGGTGGTTTTGTGTTTTTGTCCTCTGTTATATTCTAACTTTCATCCAGGCAGGTGGTTAGTTTGTTGGCATCCTAGCAAGTCATCCATACAATACCCGATCAAAATGCCAAACAGTCATGGCTAACAAGGAAATATACACTGGAGTGATAGACCCGCCAAGAGAAATTTTTGAGTCAGAATCGGAATTGCAGGAGGAGGTTCGGAGGTTGAAGCATCAGATGGCAGAAATGTATCAGGCATGGATTAAGGGACATCCTCCACCCTCGTTCCCCACCAACTACACAGAAAACCTTACTTCCATTCCACCACTTTCTCAATCCCAGATGGCCAATATCATCGATCTTTCCCCACAACACGCACCTGGCTTCACCCATTACCACAATTACCCTGACACTTCGACCCAAACTATTCACGCTCCACCAGTCAAAACAACCTCGTACCTTGCTCCAACATCTGCTCCTATTTTTGTACCCCCACCACAAACTACCCTTCATCGATCCTCTAGTGAACCCGTATTTCCCGCCCCAGATGCCCATTACCATGCACCGGAGCCCACTTTTAAAATCCCAGACCCTTACTCCTACACCCACCAATTTGAGCCTCATGTCGAAACTGACAAACCACCTAAGAATCCAGAGCAGGAGGAGATGTTTAGGAAGTAGAAATATGCAAGGGTTGGGGAACCAGGTGAGTGTGGCCTATAAGGATTTATGTTTGTTTCCCAATATCCAACTGCCTGCCGGGTTCAAGATGCCCAAGTTCGATTTGTATGATGGACATGGGGACCCTGTTGTCCATCTAAGGGGTTATTGCAGTAAAATGAGAGGCGCCGGAGGAAGAGATGAATTACTAGTGGCCTACTTCAGCCAAAGTTTGAATGGGTAGCTTTAGAATGGTACACCCGTCAGGACATTAACAGGTGGTACACTTGGGACGATATGGCTCAGGCTTTCGCCCGACATTTCCAATACAATATAGACATTGTTCCAGATAGCCTATCTCTGACCAAGATGGAAAGGAAATCCAATGAAAGCTTTAGAGAATATGGGTTCCGATGGAGAGAGCAAGCTGCACGAGTCAACCCTCCGATGGAAGAAGACGAGATGGTCAAATACTTTCTTCAAGCCTTGGAGCCCACTTACTATGGACACTTGATCTCAGCTATTGGTAAGTCCTTCAATGATGTGGTAAAGATGGGAGAAATGTTGGAAGAGGGGCTCAAGTCCAGTAAGATCATGAGTTATTCTGCTATAAAAGCAACCACTCAAGCAATCCAGAGTGGTACCAGAAATTTACTATGCAAGAAGAAGAAGGAAGATGTCGCTATGGTTGTCTCTGGATCATGGCAGGGCCAGAGATATTCACCTCACCAATACACCCATCCTCGATCCCGACCTCAAACTTACACCCAAACTCCATATAATACACCTCAACATTGCTTTTCCCCTCCAAGCCCCCAAGACTTAGCCAGATCACCCCAGTATTTTGTTCACCATGCACAGTCATATGCTCAACCCCCTCCTTATCCACAATGGCGTGCCCCTATTCCGCAGAATACCTACCCAGCTCCACAAAATGCCTACCCATCTCCACAACCTTACCAAAACCCCAATGGTCCACACTTTCAACCAAAACCAGATTATAGGAGAGAGAGGCAGCAGCGGAAACAAACCTTTACCCCCTTGGAGAATCCTATGCCAGTCTATTCCAAAGATTAAGACAGTTAGACGTATTAAGACCAATTGAGTCAAAAATACCAAATCCCCCTCCAAAGAACCTCGATTACTCCCTAAGATGTGCTTACTTTTCTGATGCCCTAGGCCACGACATAGAAAAGTGTTGGCATTTGAAACGAGCGATCCAAGAGCTCATTGATACAAACCAAATTGTAGTCCAAAACCCAGGCACTCCAAACATCAACCAAAATCCTCTGCCTGCCCATGAAGAGACACATATGATTGAAGTAGTTTACAAGGACGGGGAGCCCAAGAAGTCTTATAAGTCCATCATGATGATTCGGGCCAGTGAAAACAATTTGGTTAGAGATCCAAATTCCACCAAAGCAAAGCCTGTGATAGTTGAAAGGGCAACAGAAAAGCCGAGCCCGCTCAATTTGAAACCACCGGTGTTGGTCGTGAAAGGGATGTCAAAAGATATTGCGGAAAGTCCAGAAAGCTCAAAAGTGGTAGTGCCGGGGATTTCAAGTAAGCCTGTCTTAGTTGTGAAAGGGGCTCCTATCACCCCTATCATCATTAAACCAGTAACCCAACCGCCGGTGGTCGATACCAAGGCTGTGCCCTGGAATTACAAGCAAGTGATAGTGAAGTACAAAGGAAAGGAAGTGGAGGAAGAAGTAAATGAAACCGGAGGATTGACTCGTTCTGGGAGATGTTTCGCCCCAGAAGAATTAAGAAAAGCCAAGCCGTTCAACGATAGTCAGATGCCAGTAAGGAAATCAATTACCGAGGAAGAGGCTGAGGAGTTCCTGAAAAAGATGAAGGGACAGTATTATTCCATTATATAACAGTTAAGGAAAATGCCAGCTCAGATTTCTCTTTTGTCCTTGCTGATACACTCTGATGAACATCGCAAGGTTTTGATGAAAATTTTAAACGAGGCACGTGTTCCTGATAAGATCACAGTGAACCACTTGGAAAAGATAGCTGGAAAGATCTTCGAAGCAAATAGGATCACCTTCTCGGATGATGAACTTCCTATCGAGGGTACAGAACACAACCGAACTCTTTATCTCACAGTGAAGTGTGAAGATTCTGTTGTCTCGAGGGTTTTGGTTGACAATGGCTCTAGTGCAAATATTTGTCCTTTGTCTACTCTGCAAAAACTGAAGATTGTCACTGAAAGGATCCGTTTGAACAACGTGTGTGTTCGAGGCTTCGACGGAGGAGGTAAAGATTCTGTTGGAGACATAATGCTCGAATTGTCAATAGGGCCAGTTGAGTTCACCATGGAATTCCAGGTGTTAGATGTAGCTGTCTCTTACAATCTGTTGTTGGGAAGGCCTTGGATACATGCTGCTAAGGCAGTCCCGTCCTCTCTGCATCAAATGGTTAAATTCGAGTGGGACAGGCAGGAAATAGTTGTGCACGGTGAGGAAGATTCGTCAGTTGGCAACGAGACAATTGTTCCATTTGTTGAAGCTGAAGATGATAAGGGACCGTGGGTCTTTCATACTTTTGAAACAGTGTTTGTTGATAAGATCACTGAAGGAAAATGCATTCCGGGTCCCAAGTTATCCTCCGCATCTGTCATGGTTGCGAACGAAATGTTGAAGAATGGTTTTGTGCCGGGAAAGGGTCTGGGATCATCTCTGCAAGGTATTGTGCATCCAATATGCCCCAATGGGAATTATGGCACGTTTGGTTTGGGATTCACGCCCACAGAAGAGGACATGAAAAGGTTTAAGAATCCAAAACAGAGGGTATGGTCTCTCTCCAAGCCCGTCCCACACATCTCCAAGTCTTTTGTCAAACCAAGAGCCGAAAAACCTCCAACCTCCAACCTCCTTAATCCCAGAACCTGTAGTCAGTGTTGATGAAGAGATAACCAAGGGATTCCGAAGTCTTTTCAAAGAGGTCAATATGGTAGAGATTAGTGAAGGCTCTAGCAAAGCAGATGTGCAGTTTGTTGGCCCAAACGTGAAACTTAGCAATTGGGAAGTTACTCCTCTCCCCACCAGGAATGAGTTTTGGTAGTTTGCTTTATTTCCTTCTCTGTTATCTACGTCGTTCCAGGGTTGTAATCCGGATCTTTCTTTCTTTTTAAGTTATGCTAATCTTGATGCTCAGACCTTTCTATCCTTTTGTTTTCAATGAAATGCAATTTTCCATTTTTTATTATTCTTAATAATGTTCTATTTTGTTCTTTTGTACAGTTCTTTTTATGCTAGTTGCAGTGACATGACATACATGAGGAATTTTCAGCCGAATTCCAAAAGCCAATCTAATTCTGAAAAAATAATCCAAGAAGTAGAGTATGATGATGAAATAGAATATGATGAAGAAGCGGCATTTGAACAAATCAGCAAAGAGCTAAAACAATTTGAAGAAAAACCAAAACCTAATTTGAGTGAGACTGAAGCAATCAATTTAGGGGACCAGGATGATGTTAGGGAAACCAAAATAAGTGTGCGTCTAGAGCCACGAGTGAAGGAGGAAATAATCAAAACATTGTTTGAGTACAAAGATGTCTTTGCCTGGTCATATGACGAGATGTCGGGTTTGAGCACTGACCTGGTAGTCCATAAATTACCAACTGATCCCTCCCGTCAAGCAAAAGTTGCGAAAGTTCAAGACCGATATGAGTATGAAGATCAAAGAAGAAATCACAAAGCAGCTTACTGCAAAGGTTATTCGGGTCACTCGATATCCCGTTTGGTTAGCCAACGTTATGCCAGTACCAAAGAAGGATGGTAAGACCAGGGTCTGTGTCGATTACCGTGACCTCAACAAAGCAAGCCCAAAGGATGATTTTCCATTGCCAAACATTCACATTCTGATCGATAATTGTGCCAAGCATGAGATTGGTTCTTTTGTGGACTGTTACGCAGGATATCATCAGATCTTGATGGACGAGGAAGATGCAGAAAAGACAGCATTCATCACACCATCGGGAACGTACTGTTATCGGGTAATGCCATTTGGTTTGAAGAATGCTGGGGCAACTTACATGAGGGCAATGACTACAATGTTTCATGACATGATACATAAAGAGATTGAGGTTTATGTAGATGACGTGATCATAAAGTCAAAGAAGCAGTCTGACCATGTCAAAGACCTAAGAAAGTTTTTCCAAAGGCTCCGCCGGTACAACCTCAAGCTTAATCCAGCAAAATATGCATTTGGTGTCCCGTCTGGAAAACTGCTGGGATTCGTGGTCAGTCGACGCGGTATTGAGCTGGATCCGTCAAAGATCAAAGCCATTCAAGAATTACCGCCGCCAAGGAACAAAACAGAGGTGATGAGTCTACTAGGAAGGTTAAATTACATCAGCAGGTTTATTGCTCAACTCACGACAACCTGTGAGCCCATCTTTAAGATGCTGAAGAAGAATGCCGCAATCAGGTGGACTGACGAGTGCCAAGAAGCATTCGATAAGATCAAGAGGTACCTGTCAAATCCACCGGTGCTGGTACCACCAGAGCCGGGTAGACCTCTAATTCTTTAATTTGACAGTCTTGGACAACTCTTTTGGTTGCGTGTTGGGTCAACATGACATCACATGAAAGAAGGAGCAAGCAATCTATTATCTTAGTAAGAAGTTCACTCCCTATGAGGTTAAGTACACACTGCTTGAGAGGGCATGTTGCGCCCTGACTTGGGTGGCACAAAAATTGAAGCATTATCTGTCATCCCACACTACTTACCTCATTTCTCGCATGGATCCTCTGAAGTACATCTTTCAAAAGACTATGCCCACGGGAAGACTTGCAAAATGGTAGATTTTACTCACAGAGTTTGATATCATCTATGTGACTCGGACCGTGATGAAAGCCCAAGATTTGGCTGACCATTTGGCCGAGAATCTGGTAGATGATGAATACGAGCCATTGAAGACTTATTTTCTTGATGAAGAGGTCATGTATGTTGACGAGGTTGGCCACGATGAAAAACCAGGTTGGACACTTTTCTTCGATGGAGCGGCTAACATGAAAGGGGTCGGAATAGGGGCTGTACTTATCTCTGAAACAGGGCAACACTACCCTGCAACAACCCAGCTTCGATTTTATTGCACCAACAACATGGCTGAGTACGAAGCATGCATTCTGGACCTGAGGTTAGCTATTGATATGGGGGTCCAGGAGATACTCGTTCTGGGAGACTCAGATCTTTTGGTCCACCAGATTCAAGGAGAATGGGAAACTCGAGATTTGAAGCTCATACCTTACCGACAGTACTTGCAAGATCTTTGTCAACGCTTCAGGTCAGTTGAATTTAGACATATTCCCAGGATTCATAATGAGATTGCTGATGCCTTGGATACCCTAGCGTCAATGTTACATCATCCAGACAAGGTTTATGTCGACCCCATACATATCCAAGTTCGTGATCAACATGCCTATTGTAATGTGGTGGAAGAGGAAATCAATGGCGAACCCTGGTTCCACGATATCAAGGAATACATCAGGTCAGGAGTATATCCGGTATACGCCACAAGTGACCAAAAGAGAACCATTCGATGTTTGGCCGGTGGATTTTTCTTGAACGGAGGAATCTTGTACAAGAGGACTCCAGATTTAGGATTGCTGAGGTGCATAGATGCTAAAGAGGCTTCAACTATCATGGCCGAAGTGCATTCTGGAGTTTGCGGTCCACATATGAACGGTTATGTATTGGCAACAATTGAATTGGTTCAATTGCATGGTGCCAACGAAATCGAGTGCTAATTCCCATTTTATTGAATTAACCGATCGAAGATACTTCGAGCAGGTTATTATTGGCTCACCATGGAACGGGATTGTATCAGTTTTGTTCGCAAGTGTCATCAATGCCAGGTACACGGTGATTTGATTCATTCTCCCCCATCTGAGTTACACACTATGTCTGCACCTTGGCCTTTTGTTGCCTGGGGCATGGATGTTATTGGGCCAATTGAGCCGGCAGCGTCAAATGGGCATAGGTTCATTCTGGTGGCCATCGATTACTTTACCAAGTGGGTCGAAGCGGTAACTTTCAAGGCGGTAACCCAGAAGGCAGTGGTGGATTTTGTTCATTTAAACATCATTTGTCGGTTCGGAATTCCAAAGGTGATCGTCACAACAGCCATCTGATGAAAGAGGTATGCCAACAGTTCAAGATTATGCATCGAAACTCCACTCCATATCGCCTCAAGGCAAATGGAGCTGTTGAGGTTGCTAACAAGAACATAAAGAAGATACTTCGTAAGATGGTTCAGAGTTCTCAGCAGTGGCATGAAAAGTTGCCTTTTGCATTACTGGGCTATCGCACTACTGTTCGCACCTCAGTGGGCGGAACTCCTTATCTGCTGGTATAAGGAACTGAGGCAGTTATACCTGCGGAAGTTGAGATTCCATCTCTTCGGATCGTTGCAGAAGCCGAAATTGATGATAATGAGTGGGTCAAAACCCGGCTCGAACAGTTGAGTCTAATTGATGAAAAAAGATTGGCTGCAGTATGTCATGGCCAATTGTATCAGAAAAGAATGGCTAGAGAATACAACAAAAAGGTACGCCCTCGAAAATTTGAAGTGGGCCAGATGGTATTGAAATGCATTCTTCCTCATCAGGTGGAAGTTAAAGGAAAATTCGCCCCAAACTGGCATGGACCATTCGTCGTGACGAGAGTGTTGCCTAATGGTGCCTTGTATTTAAAAGACATGGAAGGTAAATATGCAGATATGGCTATCAATTATGATGCAGTTAAGAGGTATTATGTATGATCTCTTTGCTCATTGTCAATTATATCTTGTATTTGGCTTGTTCGAAGTTGAAATGACGAAGGCATCTTATTCCGCTACCCAAACACTTTCATCCTTCGCTACCTTTTTGAGTCTTATTTATTTTCTTTCATATCCCTCTTTTGGAATCAGTAGCAGAAATAAGGAAATAAAGAGAAAAAAAAAGAAAATAAAAAAATAAAAAGAAGAAAAAGAAAGAAAAAAAAAGAAGAAAAGAAGAGAAAAAACGAACGGAAAAAAACAAACAAACAGGGCAAAACGTTTGAACTACGTTTGACATGATTCCTTTCAAGGATACATAGGCAGCCTTATGGTTCGGTCTCATCAAAATAAAAATGACAAATCCCCGCAGACCCCAAAGAAACTGAGGCAGAAGTTTCGAATTCGAAAATCTAATTCCAAAAGTTGCAATTTTACCGCTATTTCATATTGAATTATTTGGAGCTTTCACGCCACCCTTTCTTTCTAACCCTATCCAAAAGCCTACATTACAGTCCAAAGAAAGACCTTCCGATCAATCTTTGAGGATGCTGGGTCAGGCAAGATAGAGACATGATTTGCATCAGGGGCAACACTCCCGTCACGAAATGAGAGAAAATTTAAAATGAGAGAGTCTTATCGGTGAAAACCCTCACGGGCACCATAAGGCGATGGTGAGATGAGAGAAACTTTAAAATGAGAGAGTCTTATTGGTGAAAACCCTCATGGGCACCATAAGGCGATGGTGAGTTGAAAGATAAACCAATAAGAGGAATAGGATCAGTGAAAGGTCGGTCTTCGAAGTATAGACTTGTGCCACGAGCTGAATATGATTGGTCGGACGGATTAGGCTGATCAATCCGAAATGCATGTCATGATCATTGGAGCTGGCTGCTTCCCTCAGATAAGTCTTTCTTTTCCAGATTTCCTTCACATAGTCATCCGTGTTCAAAGTTTTCCTTTATCCCTTTTTTTGTCCAAAATCATTACATTTTGTTCTTTGAGTATGAGTTTCTTTTGAACTAGCCCATGACAAACAAGCAGGGAAGGATTTCAAAGCCTACTACCAACTTCCAAATTGCGCAAAGCGGAACTCGGCCAAGCATATCACAACAAACAGGATTTGGAATGAATGGCATGCAGATAATCGAAGTTAAGGCAATAAGGCGACTTTTAAGTTTTGGAAAATACAAGGATGCAGCTGCGTTTGGAATGAAAATGCAATGCAACAGGTAAGGATAAGAAATTCGGGTCATTCCGTGATTGCGCGATCCAGTCCCAATCAAAGGTCAAACAACTCTTTGCTCGTTCAAAGCAGCTGATCAGGATGAAGCATGGCAGTCAGCAGAAGCAGATCCCCAGCAAGAATTAAAACTTGAATATATTACCCAGCAGAAGCAGACCCTCAGCAATGACGCCGAAAACTAACCACCACATTTTTTCAAACTAACAAGATTTTATTCATCTGAAACAGGAAGCATGAAGATTTGTCAATCCACAAAGTCTTCTTGTGAAGAAGACATGGCTTGGGAGGTAAAAGTTTCTATTCAGAATTTCCCAAGCAGAAAGCATGGCTCGGGTAAATTCATTTTCGACTTTTCAGGACCCTCCTGGATAATGGGATTTAGTTTTTAAATTTTCAGGACCCGCCTGGATAATGGGATTTAGTTTTAAAGTTGCAGGACCCTCCTGGATAATGGGATTTAGATTTTAAATTTTTCAGGGCCCTCCTGGATAATGGGATTTAATTTTAAAATTCTCAGGACCCTCCTGGATAATGGGATTTAGATTTTAAATTTTCAGGACCTTGGATAATGGGATTTAGATTTTAAATTTTCAGGACCCTCCTGGATAATGGGATTTAGTTTTTAAATTTTCAGGACCCTCCTGGATAATGGGATTTAGTTTTAAGTTTTCAGGACCCTCCTGGATAATGAGAATTAGCTTTAAATTTCTCAGGACCCTCCTGGATAATGGGAATTAGTTTTAAATTTTTCAGGGCCCTCCTGGATAATGGGATTTAATTTTAAAATTCTCAGGACCCTCCGGGATAATGGGATTTAGTTTTAAATTTTCAGGACCCTCCTGGATAATGGGATTTAGCTTTGAAATTCTTAAGAAGTCTTTAGGTAGCATGATTTGATTAATCCCCGCAGATATGCCCAGGTTCCAAACTGGGGCTGAAAAGTTCCTTTTGTTTTGTTTGCTTTGTTGTAACATCAGGCGCCCACCTGGATAACGAGGAAATACATTCAAGTTTTAGCAATCAAGCGCCCACCTGGATAACGAAGGAATACATTCAAGTTTTAGCAATCAGGCGCCCACCTGGATAACGAGGGAATACGTTCAAGTTTTAGAAATCAGGCACCCACCTAGACAACGAGGGAATACAATTAAAGTTTCGAAAATCAGGCACCCACCTGGAAAATGAGGGAATCCATTTCAGAGTCACTTCAAATTTACCAGAAGCATCAGGAGCCCGCCTGAAGAACAGGGTTCATCTTTTCTAATTCTATGTTGATGATCAAGTAGAAGTTCAAGGAAGATTCAAGACAAGAAGTGAATAGGATCTTGTATTTTTCTTTTGCTTTCGATGTAATCTTCCTTTTATTTTTGATGTAATGGCAGGAACCGCGGATCGGAACCTCGACGGCACTTCACTCGATTCCCTACCTCGGTACTCCATTGTCCTTCTCACTTACGAACTACACGTGGCCTGATTCCTTTGTAACCAAGGATATGTAGGCAGCTTAAATACCAGGGCTCAGTCACATTCCCTTTTCCTTCAATTTTGGTTTCCCCAAGCAGAGGTCGGGTCAAAAACATGTCTTGTTGTTCTTTGCCTGAAAACACTCCATGTTTCCCGTCAAAGAGGGACATCTGTAGACATGTAATTTTTGACCCACACGTCAGAATTACCTCTAATAGTCATAGTACTTTTAGAATATCTCTCCCCTCACGCAATATACACACACACGAACTCCCCACTGATTTCACTCAATATTAACAGATTTGGGGAGGATTCTGGAAGGGAGTTAGTTATTTTGGAGAGCAAGGAGAGGGTTCAAAAGAGAGAAAAATGAGGAAAGGAAAAGAAAGAGGAACAATGGTTTGAGAATTGTTTAAGCTTATTTTCTTGTTTTAGTTTCTCTGAAAATCCATAAAACAACAAAATCACCCAGAGGATACATTGATTTTGCCCTCTTTCTATTTTATCTTTCCATTTCCAATGTCGATTGTAAAAACCAAAGTTTGAAGGAACTCTACAGTTGCCGATTTAAGTTTCTGCTTAAAGTTCAATGAGGTCGAGTTCAGCGGTACGTGGTTCCTGCTGTGGAATTGATTCTCTTTCGATCTCGCATCATTGTACTCGCTTGAAGTGATTCTAGCAAAAGGCAATTACAAACTCTCACTCAAGTTCATATTTTGATTCTTGCTTAATCGCGTTTCTGTCACTTTTGATAGTTTTTTATTATTATGTGATGCTCCTGTGTTTGTCGTTTTATGATTTTGTTTCGTCGCTTGAGGGTGTCGTTGGGTTATTATCTGCATTTGATTTTGTTTGTCTCGACTGTTGAAGTTTCCTTTTCATTTTCCTGAGCTTATTAAATGAGAATTGTATAGCAAAAACCAATCTCAAATCGGACCAATCTGCTTTGGAGGTCGAATATGCGACCGCATAACCACTATGTGGTTCGCATATTTTGACATAACAATCGCAGATCGTAACCTTGGGTTTGAATCACTCACCGCATTTGTGTTTTTCGGTTCGCAAACACGTTTCGCGATCGCAAATAAGATCGCACTCCTGACATTAAAACCCTGCCCAAGACTCTGTCACGATTTGCGATCTTAATGTGCAATCTGCGGATCGCATACATGATTTGCGATCGCAGATAGGATCGCATTTTGAACTCGAGTATTGACTTAGGACTTTGTGCCGATCTGCGACCTTTGCATACAATATGCGGCTCGCATATGGGATCTGCGATAGCATATCCTTATTTGCAGTGATGTTTTGCTCTTTTCTTGTCTTCTATGGCTTTTTGGGACCGGGTTTGGGTAAATGCATGAAATAAAAGTTAAAAGAACAAGGTCGTGAACTGAATTTATCTTTCTTTATTTTAGATATTATTTTCTTATTTTATTACATTGCTCGCTAGTAGCATGTTTAGGCCGATCACACTTGGGTAGGCAATACTAGGACATTTTGTTAATTTTCGAGGAGAGAGGTCGTTCCCTAGTTGAATTTATCCGGGGAATGCCCCGAAGGACTTATGTATTGGACATTCGGGGGAATGCCCCGAAGGACTTATGTATTGGACATTCGGGGGAATGCCCCGAGGTATTTGTATGCGAAGACCAAAAGTGAAACTCGTAGCATTTCAGTTTTAGTTTTATTTCCCTTTTATTAAGTGGGAACGACCACGAACCTCTTGTGCGTTTGTTTTTCTGTTATTTGTGTTTGTCTCAATTCGAATCTTCTAAAATCCAACTAAATCGAGTACGCAACCGTGACTTTCACGGGACTCGGGGAATGCCTAACACCTTCTCCCTGAGTCAAATGAACCCCCTTACCCAAACCTCTGGTATGAACTTGGCCTTGAGCCTAAGTTCCAAAATGGTGGCCTGGCACACCAGAATAAATTGTCAGGTGGCGACTCTAAACTTTTTTGATTAATCCATCTCTTTGTCACTTTTCAAATTGAAAACCCCTTTTACGAGTTTTATTAAGCCTTTTATCCAAATGAATTTAGTAAAGTCTCGACCTACAAAAAGGAGGAGTGACAATAGTTTGCGCCCGCTGAATAATATGAGCAACCCCTACCTCAAGAGAGTTGCGAAGTATTATTTATGTTGCACGGGGTGATCCTTTAGGTTAAAAAACTTAGAACCCCTACCTCCTTTCTTTATTAACTTGTTATTTACACTTAGTCACTTAACATAAATCAATGTAGTTGTATGCTTGAGTCATTAAGATTTTCTACCAATTCTCATGAGTTATAATAAGACTTTTCGACTTCTAAATTTTCCTTTATTTATTTGATCATCTAGTCTAATTACATAATCCACATAGTATTAAGTTCGTATGGGACCCACAGTGTGGACCTCGAAGAGTGCCTAACACCTTCTCTTTGAGGTAATTTGAGCCCTCATCCGATCTTTGGTGACACGGACTAGTCAAACAGAGTTACTTACAAATAGTTGCTCTAACGCACCTTAAAATCGTTAGGTGGCGACTCCTTCTCTTTTAACACCCTCATTTAAAAGAGTTGTCACACGTATCGAAACCCGCTTTCGCGAGAAAATGGGGCGCGATAGACAATGCTTATATTTATTCGGGGGTGGAGTTTATTTGATTATTTGTGATGATTCTGAGATAATTGGTTTGTATTAACTTGACAATATTTTCTCCTCTTTCCTTATTTTGTATATATTCTCTCTTCTTCTCTCATTGTGTATATATCTTCTCATTCTCCCTTATTATGTATATTCGTTATGCTTTCGATAGTTTTTGCTTTGTAGCTTCTTTATGTTTCTTTTCTTATTAGTTAGTGTTTAAGTGAGTAGCTTCTAGTTTCTTTTTTAATTAGTATCTGCTTCTTGATTTGGTAGCTTCTTTTTATGTTTTTGTAGACAATAAGCCTTTGGTTTTCTTAATGCCATGGTTCTTTCCAAAGGTAGTTTTTATGTGAACCGGATGACTCTTCCCAACGATGGATGGCGTGTCAACCTTCTTAAGATCAGTTTTTAGTGTTTAGGTAATAATAGTAGTAGTAATGAATAAAAGGGCCTAATTAAGTCATGTTCGAAGAGTCAAACATGCTTCACTTGGTACCAACACACTTAACTACGTGGTTATGGTTAGAAATAAGGTTTTTGAAAGAAATAGCTCTAGTTAGTGACTTTGTGACTCTTGTGTTGACTTAGGCAACCATCGAGCGGTTTAATCTAACCATAGTGATTTTCAATCTTGAATGTGGTCGTTGTGGGTCCTCGACTCTTTCCGCTTTAACAATCCAGTTGTGTGAGGGGTGATATGCTTTGTTGTTAGTCCAAGTACCCGTGTGAAAGATCTAGAACTTGCCCCGAATGTGTTTCAAGGGGAAATCCTAAGTTTTGCTCGGCTTGAAAAGTGATTGTAGGCTTTCCTTGGCCCGTTTGTGTTCTCTATTGCCTACTAATGATATCATCCCTAGTCAACCTCTTCTAGCCTCTAGCCTTTCTCATTTGAAAATCATGTTACAAACCTTTACCCCGTTCTATTGTGACCCTCTCTTGGCACCCGAACTTTCCTTGACATTCATGTGAAATAAATGGCTAAAAACGTAAGTTTGGGGGAAAGACGAGAAAATTGAAAAAGGATATCAAGGCAGAAAAAAAGAAAAAGAAATAATGAGAAGAAAAGGCAAAGAAAAGGAAAGAACAAAAAGAAAATTGCAAAAAAAAATGAATAAGTAGAAAAGTTGAAGAGATTCAAAGAAAGACAATGAGCCCACAAAAGGAGAAATATGAGTGTAATGATCAAGAAAAAGTGATGTTAAGTCTCTCTAGTCCCCTAAGGAAAAGAAAATGCCTCAAAGTATTGGCAAGGTATGAGCCGAGAATAAAGAGATGGAGTGCTTAGGGAAAGGTGTAACCACTCAACCATATTGTATCCAACCCTAACCCAAAAGCTTTCATTACATCCCGAAAGAAGTCCTGCCTGATTTCAAGCCAAGTAAGCTTACATTAGTGGCGATCTACATGAGGGGCAAGCCTATGGTACTTGTAGCCATACTTGCGGCATTGTCTTAAGAGAGATGAGTGAACCTTTCATAAGCCTTTGGATTGAGTGATAAAATTCTTAAGTGAGCTATGCAAATAGAGAGTAGAGGAGGAGGAGTTTAGAATCCATAATGACCTACATGAGATAGCGAGCTTCCTTGATGAATAAAGTCAACTCTTGATGCTCAAGTGCTATATCAGAACTATATGCGCATAAATGTTCAACTTGTCGCCTTATTGATAATACACAAGTAGTGTGAGTAATTGTTGGTCTCAACTGATGTATGGCTACCTTTGAATGGCTGAAATGACCCTCAACTTGTGAAGGTGGGAACTATTTTGTTTGCTTCAGAACAAGCAAAGACTTAAGTTTGGGGGAGTTGATAAGTGGAGATTTTGACTATTTATTAGCGCCTTTTTTGCTTTTGTTTTAGTCTAAAAGCATTGAATTGTGTTCCCAAAACTAATGAAAAGTGCAAAATTGCAGGAATGTTAGAAGTCGGACTCCCGAGATGAAATCCGACTCAAAAAGGAGTAGTCCGAGCTCAAACCAACAAAAGGATACAAAAGCATACAGCGTGCGGTCCGCAGAAGAAATTACAGTCCGAAGAATTCCATCTACGGCCGCAAACAATGAAGGAAAACTCATCAGACTTTCTAGCAAATTGCGAAAAGAAGAGCGTGAGACCAACTTCAGAGAGTGTGCAAAATTTTCAAGTTCCGAGTTCCCTCAGAATTGCGGACCGCACAAGAATTGTGCGACCGCAGGAGAAATTGCTTGCGGCCGCAGACATAAAAGTGCGGACCGCAGAAATATTGTCTCGTGGCCGCAGTTTAGAATTGTGCGGCCGCAGAATCCTATCTCCTATAAGATGAAGAATTCTGCGGACCGCACATGGAATTGTGCAGCCGCAAAACCCCCCGAAAGACATTTTTGTCTGAAATTTTCAGCCTTGTATAAATAAACGAGTTTCATAAAATTAGGTCAAGTTATTGACATCAGCAAGTCTTGTAGTCGATTTTCTTTGCCCCTTTTGGAAGTTTTCTATATTTTGGTGTATTTTACTATAGATTTTATCATTTTAACTTTACATTATGATTTTAATTAGTATTTCTTCTTCTCTTTCTTCAATATCAAGCATGAGTAGCTAGATTTTTATTAGAGTTGTGAACCAACCCTAATGTGTTCTCCTTATGGGTAATTGAATTAGTGCTTGTTTATGATTGGATTCTTATTATTTAGCCTAGTTCATATTTTAATTTGTGGAATTAATGTTTGCAAACATTAGTTCATGCCCATTTGACTTAGTCTCCACTTGAGAAAGAGATACTTAGTCTAGGAAACCTTGGCTAACAAGGAATTGGGTCAATTGAGAGATTGATTACCCCAATTAAAGGGTTCAACCTAGAGATAATAATAACCCGACTTGAGCTTTTATTAACTGTATTGTGTGATACCCATTTGATCTTGAGAAAGCCAAATTGGGCAAAATCATTCTTTGACCGAGAGGTATTGAGTGGGTAACTGAGAGTTGATAGCTACAATACACCCCGATCAATAAAACAAGCATTAAGGATTTTAGTGCATTATGCTAACACCTAGGTAATGGTCACATCCCTAGACTTTTACCTATTTGAAAAACATCAAAAAAAAGTATCTTAGTCTTCTTTCTCTATTTTGCAATCTTTAGATTTAAAATAAAACAGCAACAAAACTTTTTCTTGTGGAAGTGAAAATTAAGATAATTCAATTTTCACGCATTAGAATATATACTCCTAACTCCATCTAGCTCCCTGTGGATTCAGTCTCAACTCTTCGTTGGGTTACTATAATTGCAATCAACCGTTCCATACCTTGTTTTGAGGTGTGCATTTGAGCGCTTCAATACCCGAGGTCGGTAGTGGAAGAAGGCCACGCCGAGATAAACTCAACAAGCCTCACTTGGGACTAGAGAAACAAATATGTGAAATATCTAAGACCGGAAAACTGCCTTCGAACCCAAAGGATTCGAGGACTCTGCGTACAAAGGCGGGTTGGTTCAGCCTGTCCGAAGACGGTACATTGTTCTGTAGAACGTTCGATGGCCCACTCGCAATATGTCTAGGACCCGGAGACACCCCTATGTTCTGAGGGGAATCCACTAAGGCACCTGCAGAAATCATTCGGGCGTCGAATCATTAGTTCAGAAAGTAATCAGGGCTGGCTACCATTTTATCGACATGGAAAAGGACGCAAAGGAGTTCGTACGAAATTGCAATAATTGTCAAAGGTATGCTCCGATGATTCATCGCCCCAGGGAGCTACTACATTCGGTCTTGTCCCCCATGGCCGTTCATGAAATGGGGGATGGACATCGTCGGCCCCCTTCCATGGACACCCGGTAAGGCTCAATTTATATTGTTTATGACTGACTATTTTTCAAAATGGGTGGAAGCCCAGGCGTTCGAGAGAGTCAGGAAGAAGAAAGTCATTGATTTAATCTGGGACCACATAATATGTCGGTTCGGGATATCGACCGAGATCATGTGTGACAACGGAAAGTAGTTCATCGGCAGCAAAATAAGCAAGTTTCTCGAAGATCATAAGATCAAAAGAATCCTGTCAACACCATATCACCTAGTGGGAACGGGCAAGAAGAGTCCACGAACAAAATCATACTACAAAACCTCAGAAAGAGATTGACCGAAGCCAAAGGAAAATGGAAAGAAATCTTGCTCGAAGTCCTATGCAACCGAAGAATCAAACAACGAGACAATGAATACGACCGCCCTCGTCCGAATGGCTGCCCAAAAATAACGGATCGAGAAGTATTACAATCGAAAAGCCAGCCTTCGACACTTTAATGTCGGAGACTTAGTATTGAGGAAGGTCATATTAAACACCCGGAACTCGAACGAAGGGAAGTTGGGGCCAAACTGGAAAGGTCCGTATCAAATTATTGAGATCACCAGAAAGGGGTCGTACAAACTCGGAGCAATGAACAGTGAGCAACTACCGAACAACTGGAACGTAACTCACTTGAAACGATATTACTGCTAAAGTACGTCCCTATTTACTTCTTTTATTTACTTACATTTTGGACTAACGCTTGTAGGTAACCGTCAAAGAACGATACAATTTCTTAGGCCTGAAAGCACGCGTTGTACTCTTTTTCCCTTGAACCGGTTTTGTCCCAAATGGATTTTCCGGCAAGATTTTTAACGAGGCAACAGTGGATCGTGCTAACTTAGGATCCAATATCGATTGTCAACAGTATCCGAGGCTTCTCTATGATCGACCTCGAACACTGGGGGCATCACCCTCAGATAACGAGTATGGCAGAAAGGAACTTTTGTGCTCGAATAGTATATGCTCGATCGATAGGATTTACTGTAAGGGCAAAACCGTTGAATGAACTGTGCTCATATAGACTGCTCGAGCCCGGACACAAAGCTTGAACACATGTGTAACTGTGTATATTACGCACAAAATTGAAAGGAAGTTTCTACCTTACGGATAAATATTTTGCCCTTTGAAAAATTTTCTTTCTTACATTTGATCCCCTGAAGACATCGAGCCCAAGGGCTACCTCACTCGGAGACTGCCGCCCAAGGCAGATTCGGATAGCCCGGGATAATGACGCCCGGGGGCATAAAGCTTATTTGATGGTGCCCAAACTTTAAAGGCTACGGCCACCCCCATTTAGTAACGGTTATCTCGGTTAAGCCTGAATGACTCGGAGTAACAAGCCCACTGGGCAACATCCGAACTAGAAAGGCTACGGCCGTATTAAAATGGTTCGGAGACGTTCGAGACCCGTAACAAAAAATAAGGCCTTCAAAATTTCTAAATCAGTTCAAAAGGCTACCCTCGGCAAATTATAATCTAAAAAGTTCTAAGTATATTGGAGAAAGTTTCCGATCATGCCGAGACCCCACGAATCATAAACAAAATAATATCGAAAGAAAGGATTGTTCGAACTTCCGAACAAGACCTAATTATTACATGCTAATGCATTTGGATATCTTTGCAATCATAAATAACAAAGCGAAAGGAAACAAGCTTAAAAACTGTCGAAGGGAAAAAAGAGTCTTATATATATGAAAAGATCTTTATAAAGGCCAAATGGCCTTGACAAAAAAAAAAAAAAGAATACGAAAGTACAAAAATACAAAAACAAAGAAAAATATACAAGGCACTTAAACGGCCTGGTCTCCACCAGAGCCCTCCTCGTCACCGGGGCCATCAGAGTCTTCTCCACACTCGGAATCGCCCGAATCCTCGGAGACTTCTTCGTCCCCGGGATACGCCAATTTCTTCGCCTCGGTTTCGAACCCCTTAGTACTTTCGACCTCAGCCGACAAATCGAAATCCCAAGCATGAACTTCCTCGAGGGCCTCCCTTCGAGACTGCCACTTCACATACTCGATGATATCTTTCAGCCGGTCCTGTGCTACCTTGGAATCGGCCTTATACTGGGCCACCATCTCGTCGGCATCAGCTTTCGTCACTTCAACCACCAACTTGGCCGCCTTGATCTCCTTAGCAAGGGTCTCTCGATTAGAAACAACCGAGCTTAACTGAGACTGGAGCTCCTCAATCGTTTGGGACCGTACCTCTTCTCCCTCATCGCTCGAAGTTGGACCCCTTCTCCCTTGTAGTTCTTTCTAGGGAACGGCCTCATTAGACTTTTTGGCTTGAGAAAGAAGATAGGTAAAAATTCTTGCAAAGGATCTCGAATAACCGGGGTAAAAGTGCTAAAGAGTATTGAAATCTTAAAGGTACGAGGGTAAAAGGTTTAGATTAAAGTTAAAATGAACAAATGAGGGGTATTTATAGTAGTTCAGCGGCGTGTCGCATCCAGGGACGGCTGACCGGCGACTGACACGCATTTAATGCCATTATGACTTGACTGATGAGATGTTTCGGTTGTTTTATCGTTTCTGTCACGGTGCACCGAAGCAAGAATCGGAAGCTCATGTCATTTCTCCACGTTTACTCTCCGAAAAACGAGGGGACTATCTGTATACGGGTGAAACCGAGCTCATAATTCATTCTAGTCTCCGACAAGATAAGCCGAGCTCGAACATGGCAATAAGGGACCGAGATCGAGTCAAAATCCCACCGGACTAGAACCCAAGGGAATGACGCTTGCCTTCGAGAATATCGAGGCCATTGAACCCCGAATCGGTCCCGGCCTCGAGCGACTTCGAAGAACATTGTCAGACAATCCAGCATAGCCATCAGAAGGCCGGAATATTCGGGACCGGTCGAATGTTACGCCGGAAATCTCGGAACGTATCGATAAGGAGCCGGCAATCAGCGAATAAGAAGATTTTTTACCTTTTATAGAGTTGTACCTAAAATAGGACTCCCCTACCATATAAAAGAGGTCTAATAATTCATTTGACACATTGTAACACGCGCTAAAAATAAGATATTATTATTTTCCTTGTCTTTAAGCTCTTGTTCTTTTGTTTAGCGACACCGGTCGTGGTGAGCCCTGCTCGAGGGCAATTATTCCATCAAGGCTGAAATTGACCAGCTCTTGTGGTTAGAATTTATCTTATCTTTATTTACTCAATAGCAATCTAATTTATTGATTTGTGTCAAGTTAATCCGTGTATTTTTAAAATCACTTATAAATTTAATTGTTATCCGATTTTGAGGGAAAACTATATTCATTGGCGCCAAAAGAATCCCATACACAGACTAGCAAAAAGGGCAGTTGGCATTTAAATTATATATTTCACAATAACTTATTGAAAAGATCGAATAGGAAATGAAAAATTGTGATAAAATAAATATTAGATGATTGATTTTTACTTAACTTATATCAATCAAGACGTAAAGCTTTGGAGTTTGATTGGATATCTTATTATGTTGCATTCAAATCTCACTGGCCAGAATTTCTCAATATTGAGAGTGATTCCAAAAAAAATGTTTTTAACTTTGTAACGAAGAGAGAAAACTTTGTTAATCTAGAATAGAGTTAAAGATGCAGAAGATGAGATTTGTTATATTTATTTACTGTGTAGTTTCTCACAGAAACAAAACTGCTTACATATGTACCCACGTGATGTGTATCATGATATGAATCCGCATAATGCAGTACGAGTTAATTGAATTTGGTATCTTTTTATTAGATGAGATCAGATCACTTATCCAACCCAAAATTTAGTATTCAAAAATTTAAGTTCCCTTTGTCATATTGTTTATGAAAATCACGGGAAAAGAAATTTTCTTCTTGTCAGGTTAATGATTGTGAGAAGAAAGCAACATGGCGCGGGAAAGGAAATTAATTTGTGGGAGTGTTTTGTTTTTGACTTCCTATACAGTTACTCCTATAATACAAAATTAATGAAAACAATAATTTTTGTTATTTGTTTGAAGCTAAGTAAATAAAATAAATCACATAATTCGATGTAATTGGTTTGAGCTCCAAATAAACTGCTATATCCAATAACATACAAGGTATGTTAGTTGTCAAAATTATTAATTTTTGGCCTATATATGTCAGGAGGACACATTACACTAGTTTCACATTGCACATGTAAATGTTCCCTGGTTATACATGTGATAAGTGGACGGACAAACAACTACCAGCTCCTACTCTTTCGGAAATTACAGCATTAATCATAAGACACATTTCATGGAACAACAATCAATTATTCTCAAAATGGAATTAGTAAAATAAAAGTAGTTATGTGTAACCTTTCATTCATTAAATCGATAAATACATGAATGATGATATCTATCATAAGTATTGTATGTACTTTTATCACTTAATAATGAATGTGTTTAAAAAAACATCAGAACATGATACAGAACCTCCACACTCAATCTGCTGTGAATTTCTTCTAACTCACAACTTCTTTGTCTTCTTCTCCTTGTTCGATTTTCCACCTTCTATTTTTCTACCTTTTTTACCCCCTTTGGAACTTAAAGTGAAGTCACACTGAGTTCATAGGGTCTCTTATCATTTTCTTTTTCTAATTTTTTTTTTTCCATTTATCTGTTGGAGGTATAGTGGGGATATCTCGAAATTTCTTCCCCCTAAGTTGCCACATTCCACATCATCTGACGTCACCGGAGGAACAAAAATTTGCCATATTCCATAACCAAGATTTTTATTTACTCCATTTATTTATTTCCTGCACTTCTGGTTGATAACAACTTGTGGATGTAACACTACCTTTTTAAGCTACTAACTTTATTTGGGTCACAATTTTGTTATAATTTTTGATTGACTCTTACTCAATTTTACGTGACATTATTTGACAAATTTAGTAGTTAAAATTCCAACTTTTTTTATAATTTGACTTGTATACTACATAAGAGTAAAAATTGAAAAGAGTCATTTATTAATAATCAGATAGTGGTAGCATCATACTAAAATCTACAAATTTTCATTTTTTTAATCAATAAACATGAGGGTAGGAGTATTATTTTTCGACCTAAGTTTTTTTATTCGCTTATATTTATTTTTGGGGCCACGCCTACCTCCTGCTATATTAAAGGAAGCCATTTCTTCCTCCAGATGAATTCTCACTTCATTGACTCACTACTCCCCGTCTCCCCTCCTTCTCTTTAACCCCAGATTCCAACCATATTCTCCCATTCACAAGCTCTCTTCCTTTAATTAAAACTACAACACAAAAACTTTCCCCATTGTCTCCGCCATAGCAACTGTCACACAATGAAATAACAAAGTCTAATTTACCCATTACAGGCTTTATTTTAGCTACCAAAAATGGGTTGTTGTGTTAGCAGTGACAACCACAACAAAATACCTCCCACTATATCCATTTCTTCACAGCAGAGCGAAGAAGAGACAGTCAAAGAAGTGCTTTCTGAAACTCCAACTATACCCAAGAAATCCTCTCCCATCTCATATTTTCCCAATACTATGGAACAAAAACCCCATAAAAATCACATTTTGAAGAAACCTATCATTCCTAATTTCAACCACCACTCTCGTCATGATCATGATCTCTCGGAAGAAGTATCCGAGATCTGCAGCACCACTCTCAGCGATACCATTTCAACTACCACAACACTAACAGATAAACGATACACAACAACTGAAGATGATGTCACTGAAGTCCGGCAGATGTCGCCGGCCAAGTACCGGAACGGTGCTTTTCAGGGAGAGTTGAGAAGAAATGTTGGGAGCTCGCCTGCAAGAAGATCCGACCCGTCTCCAGGTCGGGTCAGATCCGGAAAAGATTCTCGAGGTCCGAGGAAGGATAACGGGGAATGTTCTGGTAGGAGATCGAGGTCACCAGCGATGAGGACGGAGAATGGAGGATTCGGGTCGAGTATGGGGAGGAGCCCGTCGGTGAGAAAAACGGGTAGGTCGCCGGGAAGAGCGAGATCCGAACTGGGTGATCGGATCCGGAAGATGGAGGAAAGAGATGGGAATGGAGAAAACAAGGGGCCACCGACAAGTGAAAATGAATCACTTGAAAATCCACTTGTGTCCTTGGAATGTTTTATTTTTCTGTAAAAATAATAATAATGCGTTGGTAGCTTAATGATGTAATCTTTGGTAAAAAGTTGCTACTATAATGTTAGATTTTAGATTTTGACATTTACTTGATGCTGTCTCTCTATCTCTCCCTTTTTCTATGTCGAAACAGAAAGAAACTCAGAGATAAATTTTACTATTAATTGCTCAATTGGTCATTCTTAAAGGCTAAATCCTCACTACCTCTTGACCAATAGTATCTTAAGAGAATCTGTTTAACAAAAAAAAAAATGGTTCGTCCAAAGAATATGTCTTTTTACTTTTTCTTTTACAAAAAAGTCAGTTCTCGCAAAGAATAGAAAATACGTAATGCTTTAATATAAACCTCAATTAAAGATGCAAAAGAGATGTATAATTTCAAAGATCATACGTCAATAATAAGAATAGACTTTGCGGCATCAAATCATGCATTTCGTTTGAAGTTGATTGAAATGTGTTTGTACAAATTTCTTACAAAAACCATAGTTACTTTTTGAATAATAATGTCACTTTCAAAAACTTGAAAATATTTTAATTATGTGCAAAGTGTGCATGGGAGTTGTTCTTATGACTCTTCTTCCATTAACAGAACACTCACAAATTTTCAGAATGCAACTATCATAACACGTCTTCAACTTTCAGAAAGTTTCTTTCAAAGTTTGTCCTTTAAGTCTCTGTGACACATAAAAAGCTTATATTCATAAGTTAAATCATGATTCTGACTAATTTGGCGGCACAATAATTGTCACTTTGAACTGTTTAAACATGACATTTAACACTTTGATAGATAAGTTTCTGAAACTTTAGCATTTAAAACTTAAAGTATTTATAAGATTGACTTCCCTATCTATAAAACTATGATACTAATAAAAAAATATACTAGGTTTTATTTTGCACGTAATTATGCCACCAAATACATACAACAAAAAAAGAATTTAATTATGTCAATCATTGCTCAGGTTGAATTTCCAACTGGAACCTGGCATTGCTTGGATTGGATTCCGGAGAGCTCACACCTTTCTCAAAAACAGCAGTCATGGGCTGTCACATTATTACTCTACATGCACTATTATTTCATATGATCATAAGAGCGAACCCACCATCTAGATTTATCGTGTATATAGCATCACAAAAGAAAAAGAGATTGTATAGGCAATTTCAATTAGTTGAGATTACGTGTTAATCATGTTAATATATCTGCTTTACGTTCTAGGCTCGTTAACGATCTTTTAGTCTTGTCAAAGTTTTATGCTCTAGTAGAAATATAAAAGAACTTTTATTATTAGAAATTGTAATTTCTTATAGTGAAATGACTTTCAATAGAACGATATAAACAGTAAGGATTAATATAACTAACTGCTAACTTTTTCGAAGTTGAACTTAATTAGTTTATTTAGAGTTAGAGATATTCTGGGTTTTTTCCATAGTACTGTGGCACTATTACTGGTTGTTGTTATTGTTTTTCCATATGTTTTCTGTTTCCTACGATGCTTATCTTATCTTTCTGAATATGCCACAGATTATATTGTCTAATTTCATCTTCTTGAGCTGAGGGCCTCTCGGAAACATCATCTCTACTCCTCCGGGTTAGGGGCAAGGTCTACGTACATTTTACCCTTCCTAGATCTCACTTGTGAGATTTTACTGGGTTGTTGTCGTTGTTGTTGTGTATATAGAGTTAGAGCAATGGAATGTACTAGTTCTTTTCTTTTTCTTTCTTTGTCCTTTTTTAAGAGAGGGGGAGGGGTAGGGTTGGATGCTGAAAATTGGAATTCGAAACCTAATTGTGATTTTTTTAGACTCAAACAATATAAATAGGTAAAAGAAAAAAGTAGAGTACCATTTTATATATAGCGCGGTTATTCACCGCGCTATACCTTAATGGCACGTTTGTCCGCTAAGGTATAGCGCGGTGAATAACCGCGCTATACTTAAACTTTTCTGCCCCACCAATAATTCAGCTACTTTACTGACCCACCAAAAATTCATATGGGTATAGCGCATGCAGTATGCGCGCTACATATATAGCGCCTAATATGCATGCGTTATACCTGAAATAATTGTACACTCCCCCCCCCCCCTCCCGATTGGTTTTGTTTCTTATTTAACGAGTCTCAAAATTTGGTAAAAATCCATTCAGGATCCTTCCGATCTTCTGAAATATTTGTTCGTTAAGTTATTTTGCATTTTGTCATAATATCCAAAGAGCGAAAAATTAGGGTTTCATTATATTGGGGAGAGGGGGGTGAGGTTGTGGTGGAGAATAACTCAGTATGTTATAGTTTTTCTCCATAGTGTCATGTTAAGTTGCCACTTACAATGGAGTATGATAGATTGTTATCGTTGTTATCTAAAAAAATGAGTGTGAGCAAACGTTCGGTTAATATTAAAGTAACCGAAATATATCCCTATTATGTTACTCCGCAAGGGGTTGCTTGTTATGCTGAGTTTAACATCAAGGACGATGAAACTCTGACAGATTTTTTGAGGACTTCGGATGAACACCGTGAACTTCTTGTGATAAGAATGTTGGAAATATACATCAAGTGCTGAAGACGTTCGCAATAATAAGATTTTGCAAAATAGGGATATCCCTCAATCATCGGTTGATTTATTTGGAGCAGTTTTATTCGAACAGGTTCTGGGTTAAAGAGTTTGTCCAGATCTAAACTTATTCCTCGAGCGAATGAGGAGTAAGGACATAATTTATCCCCAAGTTTACATAATCCACAATCCGAGTGGTAAACTTCAATTTTCCTTTGTGTTACAAAGTTTATTTTTTTGTATTGAATTTGTACTAAAACTCATATATTCCAAAGGGGTACCGCCCAGATATGGATTTTACAAGCTATGAACCAACGGACAGTTGTAATATGCCTAGTTTTGGTGTGTTGGATCATGGTGGTCAATCCGGAGTCATCGGCAACAGGATAATGTGCACCATGGGATATCAACACATTTTGATTTGTAAGTTAAGTGATAAAGTTTTTATGTAATGTTTGGATGAATTTGGAAAATTTATTATTTTATTGGTTGTGCAGTGAAACGAGCAACTTGAAGGTCCTCTCCTTACTCAATTGCCCGAAGACGACATATTTAATCGGGATTTGGCAGATGCGCAGAGTCAAGAAGATGATAGTGATTATGATAACAATGCTGATGAGTCTGGAGATGACACACCCTTCCCTGATCAGGGTAATGATGATGAGGACGAGAATGATGAACCTGATTTGACGAGGGAGCATGCTCCACCTCCCTTTAGACCAAGAGTGTATGAGTCCCATGTGTGTCCTTTCATACAAGGGTGCTTCCCTACCTTGATTAGTTGCCAAGTATGCCGGATGTGGATGCCCTCACAAGGGATCTTGACGAAATTCGGACGACAATGTGGGATGAATCTAGAGCAACGGTGCTGTCAAAGGGCATGCTTTTTGCTGATAAAGCGCTCCTAAGCAGGGCGCTGCGAATATACAGCATAAAAGAGTGTTGTGAGATCGTGGTTCGTGAGTCACCTCCGAAAGTATACGAGGTTATTTGTCGTAGATGGTTTCAAGATTGTAATTGGATGTTGCGTGCGAGAAAGTTGAAAACAAATATGTGGATTGTGGAAAAATACATTGGCACCCATAATTGTGAAATGGACACATTCGGTGAGAATCATTTTAACTTGAATGTTGACTTGATTTCTCTTGTCTTGATTCCACACATTAAAGCGTCCATAAGGTACAAGATCAAAGAGTATATAACATCTGTCCACTAGGTATATAGATGTATCATTACCAAACAAAAGGCATTTCTCGGGTATATAGATGTATAAACGTGCGTTTGAAATTGTTTATGGTAACTAGGATAAGTCCTTTGCTGCTCTACCCAGGTACATGGCTGCATTGCAACACTTAAACCCCGGGACTGTTGTTGAATGGAAGCTTGAGTGGAGTCCAGGAATACCATAATACATATTCAGATATGTGTTCTGGGCATTTAAACCAGCCATTGATGGTTTTATCCATTGTCGGCCGGTAATATCCAGAGACGGCACTCATGTATATAGAAAGTATGATATTAAGTTGTTGATCACCGTTGCAGTAGATGCTGATGGAAGTATACTTTCCCTAGCATTTGCTATTTGTGCCAATGAAAGCCAAGAGATGTGGACATTATTTTTGAACCACTTGAAGGAGCGTGTTGTCAAACAGCGTTCAGGTATTTGTCTAATATCTGATCGGCATGGTGGTATTTTAAGTTCTATACAGAATTTGTGTGAATGGCAAGAGCCGTATGCCTAACACTGTTACTGTGTTAGGTACTTGAAGGCCAACTTTCTGAGGGCTTATCAGAACAAGGACTTACATGATTTAATATGGATGCTGCAACATATCACAAAGAATGTAAATTCAGGAGGCGAATGGAATTGATTAGGCAGGAAGACCCAGAAGCCTATCGTTGGTTGATGTGACATGAGCTTGACAAGTGGACTTTGCATAAGGATGGTAGTAGAAGATGAGGAATTCTAACTACAAATGTGTCAGAGTCTTTCAACGGGTTATTGAAGTCTGTACGTGGATTGTCTGTCACTGCCATGGTGCGGATGTCTTTCAAGTAGATGGCGAAGAGGTTTATTGAAAGATCTAGAGGTGCATCATCATTGATGGAAAGGGGTGTTGAATTGATACGCCAACCAATGAAACGATTTGAGAAATATAGGAAGCGAGCACAGTAGCATTCATTTTTGCAGTATTGCAAAGAGCGAAATATTTCTGAACTTCGCACCGGTCTGCATCATAACCGCGGGAATAATACACACACATTCAATGAAGCCAGAAAAGTATGCTTATGTGGAAAATGATCAATCTATCACTTGCCATGCTCATATGCCATGAAATGCTTTCAACATATAAGTTTCGCGGCAACGAGGTATGTTAATAAAGAATATAGTGATGTTGCATACGCAAACACCTATAGTGGATAGTTGCAGCCAGTGGGTGCTGAGTATTATTGGCCGCCGGAACCATTTAAAATGGTGTGTAACAAGAATTATGTGCGTCAAGGGTAAGTGCAAAAAAGAACGCAGATACGAAACCAAATAGATGTTGGTGATACCGTTTATGCGCGTAAATGTGGCATATTTTCCCAAGCAGGACACAACCGCCGTAAGTGTCCTTCAGCTGGTTTGGGAAGCCGTGGTAATTCAGCTCCACATGGCAGTTCATCCAATGTGTCCCATTATCAAGGATAAACGTAGTGTTTTTTGCAGTATTTTTGTTGTACTAAATGTCTATAAATTTTCAGTTTGCAAAATGTATGAAATAAAATTATGTTTTCACTGGGGTTAAATCTAATTGATATAATTAAAGATTCAATACAACAATTTAACATACACCACAAGAAATAAATAGTAATTTTCATTCGTCATTATCGTCACTGTCTGGTACTATTTCATTGTCACTGTCTTCATCTTCTTTGTCAACATCTTGTACGCACCCTTCCGGACTGAGGGCATCATAATCTAGGCCCCAGTTGACACACATTTCTCCTATTTCATCACTATCATCAATAAGACCACTTGCTTGATTTCTACAACAATATGGGACTCCTACATCAACGTCTGTGGTAGAAACTTAGGTAGTCTCTCCCACTTGACAGCTGTTGAGAAAACAAGATAATCATTGTCCCTATGCAATTTTTTATTTTCTAATAAATTCCAATTGTGATCCTCCGTTCCTTTCAGGTAGTTAACATCACCCATTGCATGACGAACGGCTAGTGTCTTTTCCATCTCTAGAATCTCCTTCACCAAATGTCGAATCAGTTCTGGTTCATCTTTGTGTTAATTCGTTTGGAAGGTTGCAGATAGTGCTTGTGGTACAAGAAGCGCATGCGAGTGACATAGTACTTCATAATCATATCATTTTGAGTAAAGGGGAACCCAGTAGTTTTTCGCCCCAAATCGCATACCTTCTGGCTTTGTAGAATGTGCTTCGCCCTCAATAATGTGCATTGAAACTTTGAGATCAATGTGTACATTGATAGGCTTATTTTCCAAAGGACGGAAAACACCATATCACTTTGGGATCGATTGTGTTATGACGTGTTCCATGTGGATCTTTTGAACTACCTTCACTTTTTGCCTCTTCTTAAACCACTTATTAAATGTTAGTGGCATTTCTGAAATGGACGCTGTAATGGTTCTTAAAATGGTCTTTGTATACCGATCTTTTCGTTCAACTTAAGAAGAACCAAAACTGCACGAACTTATATACTAAACATAGCGCCTCACCAATATGTGCTACGTGTATTCTCATGTCGATCAGAAAAAACTGTTGACCTGAAAAAGTTATCAGCCTGAAAAAGATAGACCCACTTGTACCCTAGATAATCATTATCACGTGAAACATGTCTCCTGACCAATATGCGCTATGTGTATTGTCATGTCGACCTGAAAAAGTTGTCGTCCTGAAAAAGTTGGACCCACTTGTACCCTAAAGAATCATTATCACGTGAAACATAGCGCCTGACCAATATGCGCATGTGTATTGTCATGTCGAACTAAAAAATCTATCGACCTGAAAAAGTTGTCGACCTGAAAAAGCTGGACTTACTTGTACCCTTAAGCATCATTATCACGCGCAATATAGTGCCTCACCAATATGCGTTATGTAACCTAAAATCACTCTTAGCTTCCTATAAAAACCTCGCGCATTTTAGTTATTAGTTGCATTTGTAACGAATCGAATAGAAAAATTGTCCATTAATTTTTCATTTTCAAGCATTACGACATGGCTGGACGCAATGACGTACCAAGGTGTTACTGTGGCAACCGTGCGATTTAGAAGCCATGTTGGTCAAATTGCAATCTGGAGTGCAGACGTTGGATGTGTAAAAAAGTTGTAAGTTATTATTTTTTTGAATTTTTTGTTAATAGTTTTTAAATAACACGTTAATTAATAGTCTTGTGTTATCATCCCATTGGTAGGACGAAAATTAATGTGGTTTTGAAGAATGGTATGATGAATCGATTAACTAGGAATACTACAAATCATGTTTGCTAAACATTTGGTATCTGACCGGTGAATACGAACTGCAGATCTTGAAACTACAAGAACAACTTGCGGCAGTGAAGGAGAAACTAACAAATGAAGAAAAAAAAGGTTGGAAGAGAAATTTAAGTGGTTGAAGCATAGAATAATGGGCGATAGTGTCTAAACAAATGCATGGATGCGTTTAGTGTAGTATTTTTTTTTTATGTTGTATGTGTCATGTATTATCTTTAATTTGTAACGAATTTAAATTTATGTTAAGCTGTAGTTTTTTTTTTGTTCTATGTTAAAGTAATAAATAAACCGAGAAATAAAAACACATCCACAAAACTGCAAATTATGTAAAACATAAATATTGTTGCTATTATATATTTAGTGTCATATATACAACTAATAATACATATCAATGAGTCCCACAACCTGTATGCTTTAAAGCATTGACTGGCCTGAGGCGCATCCTATCCCCCCCCCCCC
>MCJB01025147.1:106178-119252 GCA_002018475.1 Nicotiana obtusifolia | reverse complement strand
CCCCCCCCCCCCGGCTATACTATAAGGATCATCCTCATCATGTCACCTCTTTATCGGAGGATGGGCTGCAGCATGATCTTCAGTAAGGATAGTAGACTCGATAGAAGCTGCCATTGGGCCAGCAGTAACCTACAGAATAATAAGATATTTTAGTATATGAAACAAAAAATACTAACGTACGTATTAGCGAAAAAAAATTTAACGGTCATACCATGGTCTCATCAGTTGCTCCTACATAACATCATCAATCTCCGGCAAGTCAGTATTGCACTTAGCAGAGTCTGTGATGGGCGATGATGAAATCTTTAAAAAAATAAAAACACTTTAGATATTACTCACTAATTAATGACAAAAAAACAAATTGAAATAATAGTAATACAAATAAACTTGCACCTGAGTAGCGCCACAATGCTCTGTCGGAACATCGAGGTGCACTGGAGTAGATGAAGTATGTGAAAGATCCTCAGCATTCCTCGGTGATGAACTATAACTCAGTCGTCACCACTATGCACCTTGCGTATCAGCCGGTCAGCAGCAACCGTCAATGGCTCTGGGGGATCAGGAAAATACTGATCCCACTCTTGTTGCATAGTGGCCGTGCCCGCAATCAACAATAGAGCAGATGGGGTCACCTGCGAAGTCCTTGGCGACAGCTGAAGGCTAAATGTCAATATATCATGAAGAGCATCACGTGGCTCAGGGTGTTCACCCTACTAATCATCTCTAATATCCTCCATTGGTGCCTCAACGCCCCCTTGCTGGGGACCCCATCCTCGCCGACTACCACGACCTCGTGGGCCAGCCCTTCCTCTCTGGCCACGCCTGCCATGTCTACCACGTTGAGACTCCATTGGTGGACCATGATGGTACTCCTCAGGCAGCACATAAGCAGCTTCTATCCTATGCATCCATCATCTCGGGCACGTCTAAATGTGTCGACAACAAGATCAGTAACCCGACGGCCAAAGACGTGTAAAGCTGACGCTCCCTCGCCGGTATGCTGTAGCATCTGCAGTCAATAGCCTGCATAACAACTAAAATATTAATTACGGAACAATAATGTAACGTTATAAGTAAGTATTACAATTAACATACCAGTGCCTCATGCCTCCCGGTGTATGGAATGTACCGACCACCTGCCCGATGAATGGGATTCCCGACGAGAAGTCGGGTAACACTGCGATACCAACCCATGTACTCATGCTCGCCATCCATACGGTCAGGTGGAGGGTATGGCGGAATCAGGTCATACCTCTGGTCCCAAACCTCAATTTGGGCCTCTAGCCATGCCATGTATGTCTGGTCAACCCTGCAATGATCATCCCGCTGGTAATGTGTCTTGTGCCAAGTGGACGGAATAGGTACAAGCTGCGGGCGGCCAAACTGACGAAGGATTCGCTCTGTGGCATGATGCTCGACTATGCCGAGACATATCAGTGGGACGGAAGAGCTCCACATAGCTTGGCCACGGGAGCAATAATCGGGCAAACCAGCTATGAGTGTGTCACTGTATGGCCTCCATACGAACTATTTATTAAACACAAGAATCGTGAGTAAATGCAACACATATAAATCCATGACAAGTAAACTTAAGTATATATGTACCTGTGCGCCTTCAAGTAAATCCAACAAATTCCTGTAATCGGAGAGATGATGTCGAGCCTCGACCTTGCGTGCTTAGCCTCTCCTATCAACCCACCGCCAAGCTAAAGGAAGAAACGGTGGAGGTGGTGCATCCCGTGCGATCGGTGGTAGAGGTGGATGAAAATGCAGGAACTGCTCCCAGGCCCAAACCTAATATGGATTGTGTAGACGTAAAATTTAAGATATTTTTTTACTATCTATGTTATACTCATGAAAATAATTGATTATGTTTTCACCTGTAGCAGCGGTAAAAATGTGGCAACGTCACTCTGGGTGCCTATGCACGCCCAGCACATCTGCCTATACAGGTAACCTAAAACAGCTACACCACAGTTGTAACCAGGTAAATCATCTAGCCGCTCCAGATGATGCAGAAATTTCAAGCTGACTAGGTTTCCCGAAGTGTTCGGGAACAGTACACCACCAAACATCAGCAGCAGCAACAATCTCGTGTGTCGGTCGATATCCTCCGGCAGTGAATCATTCGTAATCTCTGCATCCATCGCCATCAGATGCTGCCGGACGGGCGTCAGCTGCAATCGACTGGCCCCACTCAATGATGCCGGCTCCACTGGCTAGAAATCGGTGAGCCGCTGCAACATATGCAGGTAATCCACTCTCCTATATTCTCTAAGAGCATGCAGGTAAGCTACAGATAATCCATCAACTAGCAGACCGAAAAGAACCTCCACGTCCTCATGCGTGATGGTAGCCTCGCCGATGGGTAGATGAAACATATGCGTCTCTGGTCGCCACCACTCTATCATAGCCGTGATCAACGCCCAGTCAAACTGCAACTGACCGATCTCTATGATCTTATAGAGACCCGTATCCTGAAGGCATCTAACTATACGGGGATGGAGTGGGTGATCCCTAATAAACTCCCACATATCGTCTATACGTCTGGGGCGGAATGTCTGGGACAGACACTGCCCATCCTAAATGTGTGAAGACCTATGGTTGCCTTGTAGCAATAGTACCTCTCGAGATGCAGGTCCGAGATGTACAGGGGGAACCTCCATGAAGATGTTTGTAAATTGAATAATATTAATTAAAGTATTTTTCTTTTTGATTGCTTAACATCTTTACATATTGCAATATCTTTTATATTTATATTTAATCGATATTTTTACTATACTATTACTTAGGTTGACACGTTATCTATATTATTATTTTATCTCGTTAGTTTATTACATTATTTTATATGTTAGTTTATTATTCTATATGTTAGTTTATTATTTTATATGTTTATTTTTTATTTTATATGTTAGTTGATTATTTTATATGTTTGTTTATTATTTTATATATTAGTTTATTATTTTACATGTGTGTTTCTTATTTTATATGTTAGTTTATTATTTAATATGTTTATTACTTACTCAGCTATTTTTGGGTATAATAGAATTAAATAATTAATTTTTATAAGTATACATGATATAATTAATAAGTATTCATATAAAAATACTTAGTTTGACAAATATTGTTATTTTTATGTAATTTTCTTACATTTGTTGCTTAAAATTCGAGAGAGTTTTTTGAACTATCATCTTTTTCAGATATTTTTGTGTTTAACAGATTATTAAATGATTAATTTCAATAACTACAAAGATAATTTAGTAATTATCCATATAACAGATACTTAGGTAGATAAATTTTCTATATTAATATTTCATATGTTAGTTTCCAATATTTTTTCACTAAAGTAACACTACTCTAAATAGCCATGAACACAACTACCATTAGCTAAAATTTATTATCAGTTTTACTACGCTAAAGGGCACTACATTATAATTAGGGGCACAACATAACACTAAAGGGCACTAAACAACAATAAAGTCATATATTAATATATGTACAACAATAAAATCCAAATAACATTAATTATTCATAAAATAATAATTATCTATTTTACTAATTTTTTAGCAGATAAATAATCTAATCAAGATAAAAATTAACAAATTACTTTAATCACAAAAAAATCACGAAAATACATATAACACAGTAAAAAATAACTAATAAATATTTTTATAACAGCTAATAACATTAATTATTCATAAAATAATAATTTCTATATTTTACCAATTTTTTAGCACAAAAATAATCTAATCCGGATAAAAAAAACAAAATTAATTAAATCACAAAACAATCATGAAAAAATATAGACAGAGTAAAAAATAACTAATACGATTTTTTATACATGAGTTTTAACAAAAATTAAGTCGAAATACCTCAATTTAAAAAGTTTTGAAATGTGAAGATTTGATGATTTAGGGGCCGAAACGAGCAATCCACTATGCGATAACGCCTTAGATCCAGTGTTAGCTTGCTACAATACTGAGAAGATACACTTTTTTGTGGGACGGGTGGGCTCCAATGGAGTTTTTTTGCTTTAAAAATAAGCGTGCGCTTAAATGGGGTTTGGGAGGAGGGCATTGGTTTTCTGGTCGGGGAAGACGGAGGCCCGCTTTTTTAAGTAGGTATAGTGCATGTATACAGGGCGCTATACTATAGCGCGTCCTATATGTGCGCTATGCCTCTCGCCCTTTTTGAGTTCAAATATAGCGCGACTATTCACCGTGCTATATCTTAATGGATAAATTTGCCATTAAGGTATAGTGCGGTTAATAACCGCATTATATATTAACCGCGCTATATATAAAATGGTACTCAATTTTTTTTTTACTTATTTGTGTCGCTTGAGTCCCAAAAAATCACATTTTGATTCCAGACTCCCGAAAATTGCTCTGGGGGAGAGGAAGTGAAAAAGTGGTAGGTGTTATTAAATTGACAACTATTAGTATGACTGTGGGTTAAAGTCTAATTCAATAATTTGTAACAGTTCAATCAAAGAAGACTGATCGTATGCCTTTATGGTTGTTTTGGATGCTGCGGCTGTCAGCATTCTTGATTTCCTACACACTTTTTGATGTACTAAGAACCTACTTGCGGTTTGAGTGTTGTCTTTGAAAAAAAGTAAAAAAACTCTCTGCTGTTATGAAAATAATTACCATGTGGATGTCCATTTATTAATCCGCTATAGATAATTTTTTTGAAGAAGATTCATCTGTTTGGTACTCTATTGAAGTTTATCTACAAGTAGCTGATGCAGGCAAGTTGCAAGCAACTCAATGAAATGATTTGCAACAGCTTCTTATTAAACAAGCAGGTTGCAAGCAGCTAATGCAGACAGCTTACAAGCAGCTGAAGAAAACCCTCGCAGCTGCTTCCTTTCTTCTATAAATAGAAGAGTTTTCAGTTCATTATGTACATCATTTTGAAGTTGAATAATATATCACTTTCTCTCTATACTTGTCTTTATTTTACAGTCTTTATTTTATCACACGTTATCAACACGAGACTCTGTCATCTCAAGCAAATACTTTAAAAGTATCAGAGGTACGAACTTTTTTTTTCTAAATAATGTCAAATCTTTCTAAACTTGAATTTGTAGCCCTGGATATATCGGAAAAAAGCTACATGTCTTCGGTGCTTGATGCTGAAATTCATCTTGATGCGATGGGTCTGGCAGACACCATCAAGGACAAAAATCAGGCATCAAATCAAGACAATGCCAAAGCAATGATATTCCTATGTCACCACCTGGATGATGGCTTGAAAATGGAATATCTTATTGTTAAAGCCAATCATACTGTGGAATAATTTGAAAGATAGATATGACCACCTGAAGATGGTCGTTCTTCCACATGCACGATATGATTCGACTCATATAAGATTACAAGATTTTAAATCTATCAATGAATATAATTCTGCTATGCTCAGAATTATTTCTCAATTGAAATTATGTGGTGATGATATTACTGATCATGATATGTTGGAGAAAACTTTCACCATTTTTCATGCATCCAATATGCTCCTACAGCAACAATATAGAGAGATGGGATTCAAAATGTATTCTGAACTTATTTCATATCTTCTTGTAGCCGAGCAACATAATGGACTATTAATAAAAAACCATGAAAGCCGACCTACTGGTTCTTGTCCATTCCCTGAAGCGAATGAGACGAACTTTCACCAAGCTACTGTGGAAGAGGTCATGGCCCCAGTCGTGGTCATGGCCGTGGTCGGGGAAGAAACTCTAATCATAGTAATAATAATGCACCAAAGAACCCTCCTCACCACCAGCAGTGGAAAAGGAAGGAACAAAAGCATGAAGCGGTGCAAGCAACAAATACAGAAAATGCATGCTATAGATGAGGAGGAAAAGGGCACTAGTCACGTACCTGTCGTACGTCAAAGTACCTGGTTGAGCTTTATCAAGCCTCCCTGAAGAAGACAGAGAAAAATGATGAAGCAAATTTTATTTCTGAAGATAATTTAGACTTCATACATTTGGATGTAACTGATTACTTTGCACTCCCAAAAGGAGAAACAAGTAATGTGATCGGTGATGAATCTGTAGAAATGTAATATTTTAATTTTTGTTGTTTGTAGTAGATAGTATGGTTATATAATTGTTGTACATAAATAAAAAGGTATGCTTTGATAATGATATTTACTATAATATATTTTGTTTATGTCATTTGAAAAATATAGATAATCCTCAAATTATGTTTGGATCACAGACCAATCATGAAGATATTTGTGTAATTTATAGTAGAACAACTCATGCCATATTCAAAGATCAGAATACTTTTCTTATTTGTATAAGGAAAAAGCAAATGTTTCAGCAATTTCTAGTAATATAAATTTGATTGAAGGCTCCGGAAGAGCCACTATATTTATGTCTAAGGGAACAAAACTTATTATAGACAATGCATTGTTCTCCTCTAAGTCCCGAAGAAACTTGTTGAGTTTCATAGATATCCGCAAAAATGGATATCATGTTGAGACGATGGATGAAATGAATATAGAATATCTTTGTATTACAAATAATGTTTCTGGCCAAAAGTGCATTGTAGAAAAGTTACCAACTTTATCTTCTGACTTATACTATTTAAAGGTTAGTACAGTTGAAGCACACTCTATGGTAGATCAGAAGTTTACTTATTCAAATACTTTTGTGCTTTGGCATGGCCGTTTGGGCCATCCTAGATTAATAATGATAAGACGAATTACTGAAAACTCGAGTGGGCATCCATTAAAGAACATGGAGATTCTTACAAATGATAATTTTTCTTGTGATACTTGTTATCAAGGCAAAATGATCACTGGACAATCACCAATGAAGGTTGGCATTGAATCCCCTGCCTTTTTAGAGCATATACATGGGGATATATGTGGACCTATTCACCACCAAGTGAGTTGTTTAGATGTTTTATGGTCCTAATAGATGTATCTTCAAGATGGTCTCATGTGTGCCTATTATCATCTCGCAACCTGGCGTCTGCAAAGCTATTAGCCCAAATAATTCGATTAAGGGCACAATTCCCAGATTATCCTATAAAGGCTATTCACCTTGATAATGATGGAGAATTTTCATCTCAAACTTTTGATGATTACTTTCTATCAGTTGGGATAAACGCTGAACATCCTGTAGCTTATGTTCATAATCAAAATGGCTTTGTAGCGTCATTTATTAAATGCCAACAATTGATAGCAAGACCACTACTTATGAAAATAAAATTGCCCACTACTGTTTAGGGTCATACTACCTTGCATGCAACATCACTTATCCGTCTCAAACCGACACACTATAATAAATTTTCTCCGTCACAATTAGTTTTTGAGCATGAACCAAATATTACCCATCTATGAATTTTTGGATGTGTTGTATATGTGCCAGAAGCACCACCACAGCGCAGTAAGATGTGCCCACAAAAAAGGTTAGGACTTTATGTTAGGTTTGAATCACCCTTTATTATTCGCTATCTTGAACCATTGATGGAGAGATTTATTTACTGCTCGATTTGCAGATTGTCGGTTTGATGAAATAAATTTCTCACAATTAGGGGGAGAGTAAAAGAAAATCAAAAGAGAAATTGTGTGGAAAGTTTCATCATTATCCCATTTTGATCGACGTACCCCTATATATAATCAGGAGGTCTAGAAGATCATCCATTTACAGAATATAGCAAATCAAATGGCATAAGCATTTACTGATTTTAAAAGAATAACTAAGTCACATATCCCTGCATAGAATGTGCCTATCCGAATTAATGTCCCAGCAGGACCATCTACTAGCATGAGAGCTAGTGAACCTAAAGCACGCTTGAAGCGTGGTAGGCCTTTGGGTTCTAAGGATCGAAATCCTCGAAAAAGAAAATCGACAAATGATCAAAACGATACTATGAAGGGATCTCCTGAAGAGACCCAAGATCTGATTAGTTCTGAAATTCTTGAAGAAATCAATGAACCCGAGACTCAAGTGAGCGAGGAACTTTTAATAAGTTTTACTGGTGATGGGATTAATTTAAATCGATCTGAAATAGTGGTGGATAATATTTTTGCATATACTGTTGCACTTAACATTATACAAGATAGTAAGGATTTTGAACCCCGATCTGTCGAAGAATGTCGACAAAAATCTTGTTGGCCAAAATGACAAGGGACAATTCAATCAGAACTGAGAGCACTTGTTAAAAGAGAGGTCTTTGGACCAGTAGTCCAAACACCTGCTGGTATAAAACCAATTAGTCATAAATGAATTTTTGTGTAAAAAAGGAATGACAAAAATGAAGTTGAAAGATACAAGGCTCGCCTTATCGCACAATGATTCTCATAACGACCTGGAGTTGATTATGAAGAAACATATTCACCCGTTATGGATGTCATTACATTTCGATATCTCATCAGTTTAGCCTTACGTGAAAGGCTTGAAATACATCTGATGGATGTGGTTACAGCTTATCTGTACGGGTCACTTGATAATGAGATATACATGAAAATCCTTTTAGGATTTAAGATGCCTGAAGCAAATTCAAAATCTCAAGAAATGTATTCAATCAGATTACAAAGATCTTTGTACGGTTTAAAGCAATCTAAGCGCATGTGGTATAATCGCCTAAGTGAATATTTATTGAAAAAGGGTTACATAAATGATGTTATTTGTCCATGTATTGTTATAAAGAAAATGGCATCAGAATTTGTTATACTTACTGTTTATGTTGATGACATAAATCTTGTCGGAACTCCACAAGAGCTCCAAAAGGTAATTGAATATCTTAAGAAAGAATTTGAGATGAAAGATCTTGGGAAGACAAAACTTTGTCTTGGTCTGCAAATTAAACATTTAGTAGATGAGATCTTTATACATCAATCTGCCTATACAAGGGTCTTAAAACGCTTTTACTTGGACAACGCGCACCCATTGAGTACACCAGTGGTTGTTCGATCACTTGAAGTGAATAAGAAACCGTCCGACCTCCAGAAGAGGATGAGGAACTCCTTGGTCCTGAAACACCCTATCTCAATGCAATTGGTGCACTTATGTATCTTGCTAATGCTACAAGGCCTGACATAGCATTTTCTGTTAATTTACTAGCAAGATATTACTCTTCTCCTACACAGAGACATTAAAATGGGATTAAGCATATTTCTCAATATTTAAAGGGAACTCTTAATATGGGTTTGTTTTATACTAACAAACGTAGTGCAGATCTAGTTGGTTATGCAGATGCAGGTTATTTATCTGATCCCCATAAAGCTCAATCTCAAACCGGGTACATATTTACATGTGGAGGTACTGTCATATCATGGCACTCCACAGAGCAATCTATTGTTACTACTTCTTCAAATCATGCTGAGATAATAGTTATTCATGAAGCAAGTAGGGAATACGTAAGGTTGAGATCAGTGATTCATTTTATTCAAGAAAATGTGGTTTGGAATGTGATAAAAGATCCACAATTTTATACGAAGACAATGCTGCATACATAACCCAATTAAAGGGAGGATATATAAAAGGAGATAGAATGAAGCACATTTCAGCAAAATTATTTTACACACATGATCTTCAGAAAAATGGTGAAATTGGTATGCAACAAATCCGTTCAAGTGACAATCTAGCAGAAAAATAGAGGAGTTTTCGGTTTATTATGTACATCAGTTTGAAATTGAATAATATATCAATTTCTCTTTATACTTGTCTTTACTTTACGGTCTTTATTTTATAACACCTGCGTGATTGTTAGTACTCCACCTTCTAAACTAATGAAAATTGATCTATGACTAGTACTGTAGAGTACTAGACTACCTTGTATTGAAATATTTTGGACTCAAATGTGACTATTGTTTTTTGGCAAGTTGTTTATAAAAGGGGAAAAGGCTAGTGAAAGTAAAGGGAATGGAGCAAATAGCTGGTTGTTGAGATTTAGATGAGATTGTAGTATTTATGGCTGTAGACTCCTGGTTATGGCAATGGGAAACTTTGACCAAATCTGTGTACATATTGGTTTTTCACCATGTCTCCCAACTAAACTGTAAATGGGGTTCACTAAACTGTACCATATTTATCACAACTACTTTCAGTACTTGACAGCATACATTTCTAATAGTAACCATACCACCAAAATGACCAAGCATATTTTGTCCGATAAAAAAGTAGGTGAATACAATTTTCAAAGAATAAACAAATGAATGAATAAGAAAATACTCGCTATATTTCGAACACTGTGCAAGTAGTGGCAAATTCATAATTTAGACGATATGAATTTCGATTGAAAAAGTGAATTTTACAATATATATCTAACTCTATTAATACTTGTTTTTGCTCACACACATCATTACACTTGCCCTTGTTTTTGCCAAACTCCTTGTTTTATGCCAAAAAAAGAAAATAAGCCTTCGTAGCTTTTTACAATGTTGAAATTAAAAAAATATCTTTTTTGAATTCTCTATGTTTGGAAAATAGGAAAGGAAGAGAAAGAACGAAACTACGTAAATTTCCTCATGTAAAGGGCAAAAGCGGCAATACAATTTTTTGGCTGTCAATTGAATTTGAGAACAGCAGGCAAAATCCCGTTTATAGCCGTTAGTGTCTAGTTATATATCAATAGGACTATATTAGTGGTCCATATTTTCTATTGATTATATTACTCCTGAAAAAGATGCAGCCGTTACTATAATTTGTCAATTTGTTGTAATTTGTTGTAAGATGATACAAACAAAAATAGATTCCATGTCAATGTAGAAGGCAGTGTCACCCATTTCTTCTTCGTCTTTACCCTTGGCAGACAAATGGCTATGAAATTGACTTGGCCTAAAGGACCTTTTCAGTGTTCCCTATCCAATTTTCATACATTTTGGGTGCAAGCTAGCTGCACTCTGCAGTGCTGTTGCAAAATTCATGAGATATGAAGGATAATATTATGGATGTCAATTTTGAGATATGATTGTGAAATCTGCTTATAACTCTCATAAAAAATAGAAAAAAGAAAAACAAACCCACATGGTTTAAAATGTACGATATTGGTTCACTTTGTTATATAAGTCATTTCAACAATTCAAGGGTTTAATTAGATATTAAAAGAAAACAAAAGAAAGAACTAAGAGGAAGAAATATAACACAGTTTTTCAATTCATAATTAAGTCTTACAATTTCTAAAGTAAAAAATAGAAAATTAACAGGCATGTATAGTGTTGGAACAAAATACTAATCGCTAAGTAATCGCAACTGTAAGAAAAAAAAAAATTTAAAAATCTAGCTAGCTTTAACGTACGCGTGTTATGGGTGTACTTTTTTTTACGAGTATTTTTTAATTACATAAATATTATATTAAAAATTATGTTTGAATTATAAAATAAAAATTTAAGCACCTGAAATTGATAAATAAAATAATCAAGCACAGTAAAATAATATTGCTAGTATAATATAATTACTCTATGCATGTAATACAAAAAAATATTATTCAAAACAGAAGTATATTCTTAATATACATTATATATAATTAAAAAATTTGCTTAATTATTTTGTCTAACGTTATATATGCCTGAAAATTATTTTTTTCCTTCTTACTTTATAAATAAAATTTATTTATTCTATAGGTAAGTTCATAATATAGAGAAAAAAGAGAAAAATATTATAGTATTAGAAAAATATTAAAAAGGGATAAAAAAAATTAACAATTTGGAGAGTAAAACATGTATTAAGCTACCGAAAGTTTGAGAAATCTACTTAGTAACTTTTTGAGAGCTGAAATAGTTAAATAACTTTTCTATTATAAACAAAAATAATTTTACTAGATAATTTCAGATAGTTTAGTAATTATTTAAGTAATGGACTCCTAATTCATCTCGTCGACACCCTCCCCGAATGGGCAAAGCTTTTGTCTATCGTGAAAATAGTATGAGCTCTATTTTTTGGACTGCTAATCAAAAAACAGCCAGCATTTGAAAAGTCATTGAAAAATAGCGATTGTTTTGCTGAAACACGAAAAATCTAAACTTCCAGCATAGTATGTTGGAACTCCAGCACACGGGAAGTCCTATAATGATACTCGGTTAATAGAGCTACTGGGTTTAAACTTCCAGCATAATATGTTGGAACTTTAGCACATTTTACTGGAATCTCATATGTAAAAAATTCAAACTCCAGCATATTATGCTGGAATATTTTCGAATTTTTAAGGGTGTTGTTCCAGCATAATACACTGGATTATGGAGCTACTGCGTTTAAACTTTCAGTATATTGTGTTGGAACTTCAGTACATTATACTGGAATTTCATAAGTAAAAATTCAAACTCCAGCATATTATACTAGAATATTTTAAACTTTTAAGAGTGTTTTTGTTCAAATTTTATCTTTACATGCAAAAGTGGCTATTTCTGCCCTTGTCCATCTGGTAGTGGGCTACATGTTATTCTTGAAAGGGATATTAACCTTCCTATACTACATATAAAATTTTATTACTCTCTTTAATCAAGTTTTAACTTAATTACATGGGCATATATAATTTACCAATTATGTACAATTAGTATTAATGAGTATCTCTTTATATTAGGAATTGAATAGGGATTTTTTTATTTCTCATCCCTACTCTCTCTCTCCGTCTCTCTTTTTCTCCTCCCATCTTTATTTCTCTCTCTCCATCTCTCTCTTTCTATCCTTCTCTGTTCTTTTCCCAATTTTCTTCCTTCATTTTTCTCTGCTTTTTTATCCTCTCTTTTTTTCAGCAATTTCCTTTCATGTTGCACAACTGGTGTTCGAATTGAAATTATCAATCAATAAATTTTGAAGGTGTTTGATTCTCCACCATTGCCACCCATTAAAAGGCTTCAAAGCTTTGAATTCGAATTTGGATTTTTAAAAACTGTTGTTTGTTTGGATTGGGTGTTGTTGCAAATAATTAAAAATATTCTTTGAGTTTATATCTCAATTTTGAGAGTGTTTGGTAAAAATTAGACTTGATTTTGGCTGAATTTCGGATTGAAGAAGAAGACATGACATACAATACACTTACAGAATTGTATTAAAGTTGTATGTAAATTATATTTAAAATGTATTATCTTGTAAATATATATATATATATATAT